>PNEQ01008478.1:0-54877 GCA_003012365.1 Medauroidea extradentata
ATTTGACATGACCTTGAATGAGACTTGTTTATCTCACGCATGCTGGCTAGCTCGTGGTAGTTGGAGAGGGGTTGGAGGAGGGCGACAAGCCAGCTGGCTTCCCTTCCTCTCTGCCCAGCAAGCAGCGTCAGCCCTAGCCGTGATTTGTCTAGCCGCTGAGACTGTGTTGCATACTTGGCAATCATCGGAAATGCTCGGGTTGCTGGCCCTAGCCTTTCTCTGTCACCTTTGACAGTTGGTTTAGGTTAGTTTATAATATAAAAAATTCCTTAAATTACGCATTGATGCCTTGGTCCAATGGCTGCAAATTAGTGTTGGTGTATGGGGGAGAAAAACCACTTCCACCTTTTCATGCATGTCACCACCTTGTGGTTTGAGAGGGGGGGGGGAATAGAGGTGTTGTCTATGGGAAGGACAGTTTTTAGATCAAGGATATCTTTGTAATTGTACTCTTTCCATGCAGGGATAGCATTTAAGTTAAGCCATTCCCTGAATAGCAGGCCAATTTTATGGCCTTATGTTTTGCTCTTAAAATTACTGGCAGGTGATCCTTAGAGTAACCTTTCAAGGCTCGTGGGTTGGCTGACTTAGTTATCAGTAGCAGTTTTATTTCACAGTTGCCAACTGCATTATTTTCTAGAATAATCCAGTTTAACATGCATTGAAAACTAACTTAGGCGTGTAGCCACCTACATCAATAATCTTCTCCTTTGCTGCTCTGGTGTCCGAACTTGCTGCCTCGTCTGTCATTTTTATGTTGGATAAACTTTACCTGGCATTAAAATGTTGAAACAACTCAATGGCTGGCAGTAAATACTTTATCTTTTACAGTTGAAGTGATGTCAAAATTTTTCATTTCCTGATTGCACAAAAATAAAACTCTGTTTTGAATTACGGGACAGTTATGCTGGTTTGTGTTTCAATCTGCACGGCAAGCATCTTATTCATTTTCTCCATTGCATTATGACATGTATAACTCGTATTTGTCGCAAAGTCAGCGACTCTTTATTTTGTCCGCATTTGCTCGAATTGTATGAATTGTGGTAGGCAGTAAAGCTAACACTTTAGTAATGTCAACAGCCTTCTTGCCTATAAAAAAAATTTGTAAAACTGAAACTTTTATAGCTGGCAATATATATGGGTCCTGTTCTTATTTTTTAAATAACCAATGCTGAAGATAAATTTGGCCATTGGAACCATCTCGTAAAGTAAAAATCTTGAATTGCAGTGAGCTGATACTGTACTACACGCACTTTTAAAGCACAACTAAGGCCGCGGTTACACGAGCCTCGGAATTAGTTTAAATTAAACTTGCTCAGCCGTACGTGTGGTCACACTGTGTCTGAAGTAGTTCATATTGTTGCTGCCCTATTCAAACTGAACAAGTTGTGAAGGTTCTTCACCTAAACAACAATCTGTATGCCTTGCTGTGATTGGCTTGTTAAACGTCAACAAGCATTGCGCACAAGAAGGCTGACAACCTCGTGTTATGTTGCAGCAGCGGAAATTAAGTTATTAAAATGTTTTGTCAGCTACGTATAAGCAAAAATAGTTTCATATTAAAATATGAGCCCTTCAATATATTTGCAACGGAAAAAGAATGTACGCCATTTCCAGTACTCTTGTATGCATGAAGCAGGCACGTGGTCGTTCGCGGTAAAAGTAACGTTTCGAAAATCCTTGCCACGTTCCATAAAGTGTAATATTGGTTTAAATGTTTTGTGTTATGAAGATTTTTTGTCACCATGTAACACATTGCACCAACATATGAGTGTGTTACAAGCTTTGAAACGGGGCAAGTAGAGCTTTCAAAAGGTTACGGTTATCGCGACCGACACATCTTTTAATATGTAAACAGTGGTGACTGGTTACAAGAGAAAGGTTTCCTAGTCGGAAATTACGTTAAACATATTTGGTACATTTATAGTTGTTCATAGAGTAATGTTATAATTCTTAAATACCTAGAGTATTTTTCGCTTGCGTCTTACAAATTTATGCAGTGCAGCTACCAACGTGAATTTAATCATTTTCATTTTACAGACAAACGTAAACTTTATGTGTCACCAACTACTTTCCTCTGTTTACTATTAGTACATAGGTTAAACGGTTAAACCAAACATAACCTCAAAACAATATACTGTCGTAACGAAACACAATTAATTTTGACTGCGACAATCGAGTACCGTGTAACCACGCGAACGTGTTCACTTCAGCAGGTATACACTGAACGTGTTTAAAAATGGCTGACTAAACCTCTTTCCGTTATCTACTTCAGGCCACCTTGTAACCGCGGCCTAAGTTAAGAACAGCATGTTTATAACTCTGTCCAATGCAGTGTTATCGCAGCGACTTTCCAGAAACTGCTGTGTCGTTGCGAGGAGATAATGCTTCGTCGTGCGAGCGGGCGACTAGTGGTAAGCAGGAAGCATCTGTAAGATAGGGTAACACACGTGTGGCTTACACTACGTACCGGAAATATAACAAACTACCCTTCAGTATCAAGAATTATGTATAGTTTAGTTAAAATAATCAGGAATCTTAAAGGAAAGTATTCTGAATTCGCAACTAATTAAAAATTAAACATGTGTACTCAAACATTAGCGACGTTAATCTGCAATGATGTAAATCTGCAATGACGTAAATTGAGGACTTACTGTACTCATAATCTAACCATTTATAGACTAGGTTTTTTTATGGTAATGAAACTAATTTAGTGTCATTATTCGTGGGAATTATTACAAGTATTTTATTATTACTTTTCAAGTTATGCACTTTTTTGCACTTCTTAAACACCATATTAACCTTATGTACCACCCACCCCCATGTAAGACCCGTACTCCATTTTTCAACATACTCTCCAGAAAATTTTTTTTCACTATAAAGTTTCAGTTTAATTGCCTTTTGTTGAAAAAACTTAATTAAATAAAATGAAAGATTAGCTGAATTAAATATGTAGAAATGGCATCAGAATTAAATGATGCTGTAGAAATACGGTATACATATTGCTCAGCACTGTGCTGATGTTTGAAGATAAACTATGGCTATGATGAAGGCTAGCTCGGTGTGCTGCACGGAACACGAACGCTCAGCTTTGCAGCCTTACCATGTACTATACTCTGTTGGTAGTTGTCAGTACTGAACAGAGAGAATTGTACTGTTTAAGTGCATGCTGTCTTGGCGCCTGCAAGCTCGCCATGTCCCAGTAATCCGGCAGCTGCCACAAGCTGTACATACGCATGGCCATTGCCTTGGTTGGCAGTAGTGCCGGTGAGACATATTTACTGCGAACTATGATTAGCAGCATGTTATTAACGGGTTATGTATTTATATTTTCACTATAAGTAAGTCTTCCTGCAGTCTGTAACTTATGATTAATCCTACTTTTATAGGCCCTATTTATCTTTTAAAAAAAAGCCTTGATTTCCATGTATGATCCACGCCCCAACTTTTCAGTTCTGTTTTTGAGAAAAAAATGTGCTGGTGGTACTATTTGTTATTCATTGGTAAAACAAGGTTTATTATTATTTTTAAAATAGGATTTCCCTTCTTCCCAGGTTAAATGGAGATGAGCCGGTATCAACCCTAACGCAAGATTTCCACACACGGCTCGATAACTTGTTGAGAACACTGGTGCATGCTCGACCACACTTTGTACGCTGCTTGCGAAGCAATGCGTCAGAGATTCCGGGCAGATTTGACCGGGGCACCGTGATGAGGCAGATCCGGTCACTGCAAGTGCTGGAAACTGTGAACCTCATGGCCGGAGGTAAGATTGTGTACCCTCATTTCTCTCTACTCTTCTCTATTGTCTTTCTCTTTTTCTTTCTGTCACTTTCTGTCTCTCTTTCATGTTGTGTTAGTGGTTGGAGCAAACTTATTCACACCAATATCACAGGCAGATGTCAGATCTAGCATATGCTCCTCGTGTGTACATTGATGCATTTGCGGATGGAGCAGACTGTTCCACAAGAACTTCACAGTGGAGGAAACACTACTGTACAGTCCCAGATTATTGTATCTTTTTTCGTAATATTATATGTTTAACTGTTCTAGCTTTACACTGTTATTTCTACCCCATGCCCACTGTTTACAGTTCTATGTATTACCATGTCCATTTCCTTGCTGTTTATGGTTTTTTACGTGTCTTTCAGCACACAATGTCTCCATTGCTTATGTTTTCTACCTTCCTGTTCCCTCCACAGTTTGCACATCAACAATTTACGAGTGTCCTAACCTACATTCGAAATCAGCATTAACTTAGTACCAATTTTCTTACCCCGTTCTGTTATTATCTTTTATAATTGTCAGATATAATATAAAATTTATTGCTCAACTGCTCTGAAATTTAAGTAGGCCTATGGAACATTTTAAACTGAGCATTTTGTTCTGAAAATTTCTTTAGCATGAAGGCAAGTATCTGATATGTGTTTGAAAATACATCCTGCATTTTGCAATTTGAAGTAAATATCTAATTTTAATTACATTGCCACACACAGTAAAATTTTAAATTCATATCTTTGTAGACCTCAGGTAAAAATATTTAATGCCATCATTGTTAACACCGTCACTGAGGAAGGAAAACGACACTGACGATATTGTTTAAAATTTATGCATGATATTTTTCTGCCTTACTTGCGGTTCTGGTGAGTGACTCCAGCAGCATCATGGAATACTGGTTGTTAGCCAAGCAATAACACATGGGCTGTGTTAATATATCCTCTTGTTGTAGAAAAACAATCCAATCAGCGAAGATTGTAACACTATAAAATCTCTATTGGGCGTGGTTCTGCCTGTGGTCAAAACAGTCAGCGACTTTTAGTGCCTCATGTTGCTGGTACCATCTTGTTAAATTCTGTTTGAGATGTACGTACAACGCTAGTATTGCCATCAGCGCTGGGCTTACCATTTCCCTCTCCCCCTCATAGAGGTGACATTTAGTAGCATTTCACTCCTCAATGACTGAAGAGCTAGAAGTAAAACGACAGTTACCTCACACACACTTACTATCCCGCACTCTGGATGATAGTGTGAGGCACTTGAAGGACATTCAGTTTATTCTTGGGTGTTTCAAAAATAATAGAGGATGCAATTTCAACTAAACTTATATTTATTTATGGTACTGAAATTTTGACAACCACCTACACCTATTTTAAAAACGAGTAAAACTGTGCATAAACGAGTTGCGGCATTTCACGTGTTCTGTATATATAAATGTCATTGAACTAAAACACTTCGGTTATGTTTTAAATGAAATATTACACTGTGAACATCTCAAAATGTTGTATGCAAAATAAATTAGAACATGGTGAATAATTAATAAAATTAGCTAAAATTTTGTCTACTGTACATATGTTGTGTTAATGGCTAAAATTACATAGCCTCCCCAGGGCTATTATAAAGAAAACAACCTTAACAGGAAAATTACTGAACATATTTTACAGTAGACTTACTTTGCTGTACCATCATGAATACCTCTCATAATTTTAATATAATATAATATAATTTCTGCAAGTTTACAAACTTTACCGATTTTAATACACCAATAGATAGGCCCATACTTTACTATTTCTGGTAACACAGCTTTTAAATCTAGCCACAACTCTCCGACAATGCAAATAAGGCGGATTTGAGAAATAAATTGTACATCATTGAATGTGCAGCTGTGATACAATATTAATACCACATACTTTAAATTTTTGAAAATTTTCAACATCGGCACAGTTTCGCAACTATATAAAAACGTAATCGTAAAAACTGCGAAGTTGTATTTCCCAGACATGAAAGTTGCAATATTCCTACGTTTTATGACTGTTAAATATGCAACGTCGGTACAAGTACTGGCAGTAAAGTACGCCACCACAATAACCAAATGATACATTTAAGCTTGGCAAAAAACCATGTTTACAAACACAACGCAACCATGAAGTGCGCTTCAATATTTGCTGGAAAAATAAGAATTAAACAATAGTTTCTTTCAGTTCACAAGATGTGATGCGTGTTTTTGAGCAATAACTACACAGAAACGGTAAACAGGAAAGCCACTTCAAATTAAAACAGTCACGTGACTTTTGTTTGCACAAGTCACGACGGCCATTTAGCCAGGAAGACAACTACAATAGATCTGGTGTGTTCGGCAAAGTTCGGGTTACGTTCGTATCACGCGTGAATAATATAGTACAACGGCTATAAATGAAGGACACTAATTCCCGAAACTACTGTACAACAGTTTTCATTATTAAATACGACACTGTAAGTCAGATCTACATACCACACGTTCGGTGCCGAAATTTTGGGATTTTAGTACCAGATTTCTTAACATGAATTAACCAAACGGGTAAAAAAATTGGAAAGCTTGAAAATTGTACAATAATTCTCATAAATCGTACAATCGTACAATAGGGTACAAAATCGTACATTGTGCGGGAAAATCATAAGAATTGGCAGCTATGGTAGTTATTAAATTTATGAAGGTGAGAACACCATTGCTCTCATGACTTCCTCCTACTGACTAAAACAAATCTAAATAAAAAAAAATTGATGTTTATAAAGCAAAAGTCTGAAAATTAGGTATCAGAAAGATTAAGTCATGGGCACTGCCAGTGGAGGTTAAATGTTCGAACTCATTTGGATTACGAGCTCATGTCGCAACCCTGCTTCGACAAAGCTGTGGCTTGAACCTGGCGGAAACAGGAAAAATACTAGACTAGATGCTTCTCAATGCACACCAGCAGAGACACTAAACCTTTCTTGTCCAATCAGGACATTGCCTAACCCGGGGACGTTCTTTGCTATAAAAAAAAAATCAAAACCTCCCGACAAAGGAAACTATAAACTACAGCTCAGAATTTGGCCCAGCCCTCCTGCAACCTTCTAGAATATTCCCAGTATTCTCTATCAGTACACTAAAGAAAAAATTCAAGCCACTAAAAAGCCAAAATTAAAAGGAACAATCCAAACTTATATACCTCTGCAAACAATTTGGAAAAGAAATACAAAAATAATGACAGTCGAAAATGAAAAAAGCTACTCACTCGCAATGTTAGAACCTGCCCTTGGCAGTTGAGGTGGTCACACCGGTTGTGTTGGTTCCTGCAGGAATGGCAGCGTAACTCGAGCAGCTCAAGGTCTCAATCTAGTTTGGCCGACCCGAGCAAAGTGTAATAATACTCATGTCTGTAATGAGTGCTCTTTATGTTTTGTTGCCCTTCAACCGCACAGTCAGCTTCAGCACGTATGGCGAGGACTGCTTTCTGCGGAAAGGTGGCTTCCGTGCTTACGCCATGGCTGTTCAATATGAACGACTGAAGGTCTGGACACTTTGGGGCTGTGTAAATTCATTCCTCCCTGCAGTATGTGTGTGGCCAGCATTATCCTACTGATTTTCCAATCTTGTGCAGCTTAACTGTGTTGCACTGGGCACACGGAGAAAGAAATTTACATGCTGTGGAAATTTTAATTTATGTAGTCCATTCTGGTGGAGCTGCCATCCTGTGGTTTGGTGGTACTGATATAACTTGATGAGATGAATGAGAAGGGAATGTGTGTTGAACATTCCTGAGGACGGTCTCAAAGAGAGCCAGTGCATGGCATAAGTGTGCTGTTCCACCATTGCAATGTGTGGCACCGCCAAAGTAAAACCCTTCAGTAGAAGAAACTGTACCATCCATCCCAATGAGCTACGCAGGCACTCCTGAAGAAAAGACAAGCAATAGAGAGCTGTCCCCATAGATGCTCGGAGTGAATCCTACAGCTCAAGTCACCTCACCTTAAGGAGTTCATCTGAATGTTGCATGACCATGACGTGAACAGACTGTAATAAGATATGAGGAACTGGGTTAAAGATATGTTGGACGAAGTAGGAGCCTGGGGTGAAGAGAAGTTACCAAGCTCAGCAAGGTTGTGTTTTTATTCCTCATAGAGTTCCACACATACACTAGCCTGTACAAAGGAGTAAAGATAAGTAAATGATACTGGTATCATTTCAGTGGAGGTGTACAGGAAATGCTTACTCGCACCCACCTTATTATCCCTTAGCTTGATGATATTAAATGTGTTTTTAACATTCTTCTCGTAGAGGACTAGGTGATCTGCAACAAACAAGAAAAGAGGAAAGACAAGCATGCTTCATAACATTATATTTGCCTGGAGGTAGTTTTGAAATTGAGAACATGAATATTCGTAAGAAAATGTTCTAACAGGATGCAAAGGGGTCACTATAATAGTACCAGTTTTATTTTTGGTGTAATTAATACTGAGCAACTAGTAAAAATGAAATTTTTAGCCTATAGATGGGACTAATCAACCTCAGTAATGAGTAAATAACATGAACACATTTTATTTACGTGAAAAAGTGATAGTAGGAAACAGATTACATGTATGAACCTCAAGAGTAGTCCTAAAGCATAAAATAAAATACAGTGCATAGAGTAAGTTAATTTTTGATACAGGATAATTATTATCAGTATACGTACAGAGATACATTTGTTAAATCTTGTGTACATGGTCGAGCGGATTTGAGGGCCTTAGCAACTTCTCTTGGCTGCTAAAAGCAACTTTCTCGTACCAAGAGGAGTCAAATAACACTGCACAATGTTGTAGTGATATGAGACTGTCTAAACACATTATATATGCTCACAAAGAAATAAGCCATACAATGGAATGATGTACAACTTCACTACCTAACTACCAAGGTAAAAAGTTTAATGCTATATGCTCATACTACTGGAGGTATCTCAGCTTCAAGCCTGTCTCTTATAGGCCCCTTCTGCATACCACTTCAATGATGTCATTTTAAGGCGAATCTCATGCCTCATCAAGGCTCAGGTAAAGACAAACTTATGAAGGTATTTATGTGCCTTTGTTAAGACTAGAGTAGCTTGCCAACATAACACCACAAACTTCCTCCAGAATGAGCATGTCTGGTGAACTAGAGACTTTGCCAATAATTATGTGTAGTAGAACTGAGAAAAGAAGGCAGACTGAGAAAAGAAAATGTGGGAGACACATGTGCCAACTTAAAAGCTAAACCAAGTTGTGAACCTCCTTAATTCCTGATAACTTTTATTCTTTTTGAAGTGAAAGTAGGTGCTTGCAAGCAGAGATGCTGATAGAGCATGCTAGTACAGTAGGTATCACCAGTATTGACAGCTGCCCCTAGAAATGAACAGGTTGGTTCATTGCCTTCTGGACTGCCACTGTGCTACTGGATACAGTTGGCTGCTACATACACTAGCTGCTGTAAGAACCCACCATATCTGCTCCCATTAAGTGCCAGAGATCCCTATACTGAGAGTGTGCGGCAAATACTTGGTCTGAGTGAGCCTGGGAGAGAACAGAAGCAATTAGCAATGCTTAGTTTATAAACAGAACACATATGCACTCGTGCATTTGTATTCAAACACATGCACGCATATATGTATGTGTACGTGCATGTAAACACACATATATTGAGGCGTAATGGGCTGGTATTTATCTTGACTGGGGGTAACTGAGTTGACTGGGTGAAATAATAATTGTATGCCATTCCTAATTAGCATTCACTATTACAGGTCCAAATCCAAATTACCATTTATATAGGAAGCACAATATTAAATCACTTCACAATGAATTCAATAAGGTCTACAACTATAGCATTCCAGTTCGTGATCTAAGCAGTGCTTAAAGTATGTAATCTGTTCTTCACTCATTTCAAAAGTTCCATTGTAGGGGCTGCTATACATTTATTTTACTTCAAGTTACTGGCTAGAAAGGCATCCTTGGATGATGGACACCCGGCCATGTGCTCGATCATAGAAGACGGCATGGTTTGGACTCTGGGGCAGGACTATTACGGGTGATGTGAGGATGATGTAGCGAGTGTAAACATAATTGGGGGAGTGTCACTTCCCCTGCCTAGCTTTTCATTCTGCACAGTGTGAAGTCATCCAGTCCACAGGGAAGTGCGTGCTTTCTGTAAACCTTCTAGGGTTCAGGAAGCTTGCTGGAAAGGAGAACAGACAACTTGGTTTCAGGACGATAGGGCAGGCGTTGAAGTAAATAACACAGCTACAGTGTTGAAATGTATACTGCTAGATCAGTCACAAAAGTAATAATGTACACTACACAATACAGTAAGATTATGATTTGTATAAAAAAAACTACAACCTGACAAATTGTGAGTTCTCTAGGCAGGTACTTGGTATGGGCAAAACCTAAAGCCAAGTACGGGCTCATATCGTGATGCCTCTGCACTCAAAATGCTGAAATAGCATGCAGTCTCTCTGCCTGGTTTACACCTTTTGAGGTTCTCAGAGATGACTCTGTCAGTTAAAGGCGGAATAATAAACATGTGCTTTACGTTTCTTGCAAATATAAAATATCACACACCGATGTTGTCACAATGCCATCTTAACTATTTTCAAGTACCGGAAAAAAAGAGGACATATCCACTGGAAGTAAAAAACTCTGTAACATTTGTCATGAAATAATCATAGAAACCTATCTTTATGCAGATATTTCAAATGCTTTTATTTCATTGAATCGTGACAAACTTGGGTAGCTTGACACAATTTGGTAGCTCAGCCAAGTGGAATATAGTAAAAAGTAACACAGTAAATAAATTTAGTTTTGTATAAAATTATTTAATTTGTGTGGTTAACTAAATAGCTTATAAACATTTAAATATTCAATCAAGACCATGGCTATTAACTCGTAGTGACGATGTACTTGGTTGTCAAGAAGGATGATCTTCGTCAACCCATCCACATTTAGAAGTCACAGATACGAAATCTGTAAAAAAAAGTTTTTTTATCACGTAACATTCTTCACCTTATTTAGAAAATAACTTTTTGTTTGCTGTCTGTTACAAATAAAAGGGTTTTTAATTGTCTTGTTTAAGATCAAGTAGAAGTATGGTAATTAAATGATCCTGTTAGATGTGGATATGAAATAAATGAAAACTGATGAAATAGTCGTATAAGTACAGTAGAATCCCGTTGTTACGACCTCGCACGGTTTCTGGGAAAAGGGTTGCAAAAACGGGACAGTATCGTAATAGTGAAATAGGGACATTTTGGGCTGATTTTGACCCATCCTATACATAAAAATTTGACTTTTTCTGCATAAAGTTTAGGTACTCAGCCATCTCTGGTGTAAAAATAAAATTTTAAAATTAACTACAATAATTTGCACAGTTTGATGCTTTAACGAAAAATTTATACTCAAAAAAATAATATTCAGTCTCTCTTCGTTACAAAAAAACGGGACAAACCCAGATCCACATACCCATTTCCATTTACTTAGTGTGGAAAAATCAAATGATTTGTAATTGTAAAGTTAACTTATTATTTGAGATTTTATTATACAGATGTCGTAAGCCCTTGGCGTTGAAAACCCTGTGTGCTGTGACGCGTGGGGCGGCGGATGGTCGCGCCCTTTCTGGTTGTGTAGGATAGCGAGGGAAGAGGAGACCAGCCTATGCTTGTTTCCCTCTCAGTTGCCTGTGCGTGCGCAATAAATACTGCTTGGCTCACCTGGTGTGAAGCACATCAACAGAACAGCTTATATTATTTACATGAAAGTATATTGCAACGATTTAAAGCCTGTCAGTGCAGCAGTCGGGTCTAATTACTTTGATTACTGCACATAAACTGTTACAGCGTGTTTTCATTATAAAATTTTAAGTGATACCTATAAATGTGTTTGTTACAGAACAAACATTTCCAAAAATGTCTATGTTTGAAAAATCAGTTCACCTATTCGGGAATACGAATTTTGAGCCCCTCAAAAGGCCTAAAAATTGACTTTTCAAGGTGCTCTTACGTATAAATTAACGACTGGATTACTCACCTTTTAAAGTCTTAGGCAGGTAAAATCATAAAACAATGGCACTGTACATCAGTTTAATACTCTGCACTGTGGATAGACGCAAAGTGGTTCTCGGTGCGCTGGCAAGAATAAAACAAAAACCTTATCAGCCCACATGCAGCATACGGCGACAGAACTAGTTGTATTCGTGTCATAGGCCGTTTTTACGCCACAGCACATCCACATACCTTACATGCTGAGTGATCAGTAACACAGCTGAAATTGTCAAGATTAGTACGGTCTGGAGCCAATGAACTATGCTCAGGAATGCAGCGATTGTGCGGCCCTAACCAACATCCTGCCATCTGCCTTGCCTACAGTTCCACAGTAGGTAGGTTGTCCGACCGCAATTCTAATGCCCACAACTTGATGTGAAGGTACAAGGGAAAAAAATTAGAAAACGCATGGTTGTTTTCTTTGATTATTTTATAGTCTGAGTACCATGGTGGTCATTTTTGCTGCAATGTAATTAGGAGAAAAAATGAATGTGTCGTCTTCTTCACCATGGGCACATTGCATGTGACTGTCAAACAGCTATGGGGTAGGGGGGGGGGCTGCAGCTGTGATGTAGACTAGACAAAGCAAGACACGCCACGGCAATTGATGCACATGCACAAACGCAGTCTTCTCGTTAGGGAGGGGAGGGGTGAATGAGTATTTTTAGCGGTGCATTTCTTACAGCACAGCACTCACCAAGAAAAAATGCAAACAGATGACCAATAAGTGAACAAATATATTTTTCTGCAAATTTTCCTGAGTGAAATTTTTGACTGTTTTGATCCAAACTTTGCACGGATCCTCAAAACAAGGTTGTCAAAATGGTTCATAACGAGATTTTACTGAAATAGAAATAATTTTAAAATAAAATTCCATTTTTTAAACAAAATGTAACAAAATTATTACAAAAACATTTCTTAAACTTGACGAAGCATATGATTTACATTTATTATTGAAATTTAAAATATTTCTGTAAACCTAGAAAAACAGTTTAACATTTACATGATTCTACCTAAATATTTTTGTGCCAAATTCAACCATATAAAGTAATAATTCAGTGCGTATTTTAATTTTCAAGCTTTAAAATGCCGTATTTTCAAACACGTTGTAAACACTGAGAACATATTCATATTGACTAACATGCGTATGACGAAATTGGACAGGTTGTTTTAATTTGCTGCCCGCCCGCACTGCATTATAGTATGTTTGGTAATCTTACACTGACTTAAAAAACTGGGTAAATTTAATGGACCCGGTTACAAAAGCTAACACGTAAAATTAGCTCGTTGTAAATTCATGCACCGTTACAGTTGAAGATTTTCTTAGTTAATAATGAAGATTTCGCTGGTGCCTACTGAGTGAGTTGAGAGGAGCGAAGACAGCAAGGTAGCTCTCGCACAGTGTTACGTTTTAGTTCAATTTAATTCAAATTCCGGATTGATGATACCTTACTACCAATCCATTTTATTGTTTCAAATCTGCTCAAGAATAATAAATATTGTTTTAAAAGTCAACTATATGTAGGTCGCATGCATCCAACAAGTAACCTACCGAGCTAACAGTTTGAATTTGTTTAAGCAAACCTGCTGACTCTTACATGACTGCTGATCCAGCATTTTGATTGCGCAAGTTGGCAAATAATGTATTCCATTAATTTATCTATTAGAAATAAATTTTTTCTTCCCAATTATTATTCCGTTATGTGTAAGCGACCGTGAAACCTACCATAACAGTGCTGCCATCTATTGACTTATTTCTCAATTTCCTGCCCACCTCTCCTTTAACTTACGAGAACTTTTTTATTTCATGTTTACCATGTCATACGGTACACAATACACTGAAATAACCATTGCATACATAAACAATACTTTTGTCGCTAATAGCAGACTGTTACAGGTTACGTTTTTTTTTAAAACCAAGCAGCCTGTCTCGTATTGTGACACGGCACTGTAGTAAATGTTGTGTTTGGAATAAATTTAATTATAGTGCTGCTCAAAGGAGCTACTGTAGACACTTATAATCATTCTGAGTTCCCTCCATACCGGTTCTTACCACACAAAACAGGATTTAACACGCATTTCACGACCTAAATGTAAATTGCTGTAGAGTTAAAAATAAACAAACATGCAATAACAAGTCCAATGACGTCACAGGGACATCAACATGACGGCACCCATGTTTACTGAGCTAAAACAAACACACTCTTTATTTATGTTTTTTTCTGGCTGTACGGACACAAATAAAGAAAGTATGGTACCGTTATTCATTAAATTAAATGTACCTTTAAATAAAAATTTAATTTAAAAATAGGTAATACCTCTACTGCTTGAATTTTTCTGTAATATTCGTGAGCTCTCTTTCTGTGTATGTGTCTGTCTATATATATATATATACTAGCTGTCCTGTTGCGGCTTCGCCTGCGTGTACTATAGAAAAGAGTAACTAACTTTTAGTTACGTGTTAATTGATGGTGATACTAGATTCTATATTATACTATATTCAATGTTTATCTTTGAAACATCAAATACAAACAGATTTGTCCAGTCCACTGCGCTAAGCGTACTTTTTTAAATTCATCTTTATTTCTCTATAAAACAGCTGCCCAGCTGCGGCTTCCACCGCAAAACAGCTGCCTGGCATTTAACAGCTAGCGTACTCAATAACAGTGTAAAGAGCGCACGCAATACGCTTGTATGTCGTCATGTAATTCCCACCGCAAAGTCTTGCACGGGATACGAACCTGTAACCCCACCCCTCCCACACCCCAAACTTTATACAATACCTGAGTGAATGCTTAAGGCCTCGATCACAGGAACATACCTAGATTGTTTAAACAACAATAGCAATAAAGCTCAAATTGACTCTACTGTTTTTAGGGTTTTTTTCCGGCAATTATTTGAATTTTTCTCACCGTAAAAACCATCTTCGAACTTCAACGAACATTTAAAAAAAAGAATTGACCAAATTGGTCCAGGCGTTGTTGAGTTATGCGCTTACCAACACATTTTGCGATTCATTTATATATATATATATATATATGTGTGTGTGTGTGTGTGTATATACACACACACACACACGTAAAAACACCAAATGTGCAGTATTGATTGTGATCTAAAAATACCTTCTAAACAATTAAGAATGCTTTGAACTATAAAATATTGTAGAATAAGGTTGTAAGAACTAAACATAACTTCGAACAAATCGGGAACAAAATGCATGTTTAGGCATTTATTCTCATAAATTACATTAATCAATACATAAATAGTAATGGTGGATTATGTACATAAATTCCACGTACAATACATGGTAATTAGCCAGCTGCTATGTCACATAGAAATAGATAAAATTATACCAAAATATTTCTTTATATACGCATGTGCATATATACTTAAGTAGCATTGTTACAGCATAATATTTGGAGAAATTGATAATACAATTTTTATTGTATTTACACACAATAGACATATTCTGAAGTTACCTAAATTCAACTTAAATTGATTCAAAAGATACAGCATGAGTTGAATACATTTAAATAAAATAATTATGCATATCACTGTAAATATATGGATTCTGTTTGTTGTTTTGTTCCGGTTCCAGTTCAGACAAAACCAATGAAATGTTCAAAACAAATTGCCATATTTTATAATCAACTTAACCAACTGCCAATTAATTTTTATGTTTATATAATTTTAAGCATGTAATCTTGTTCTCTGATATCCATGTTATGAGTATGTCATTGATTAACTAATTGTGGAAGCAAGCATTACATATTAAACTTCTGTAGCTTGGAAAGCAGTTTTTCACCCCAAAATTCATTGTCTCTTGCAACTTTAATGACCATTAACTGTTGCTTTTTAGCTGTCCATATAGCTAACAGACAGAAATATCTTTGTGTTATGTACAGCTGACCGTGGAATTGAGATAATATTAATGTGTTTCTTTAAATGAAATTTGATGATTTTTATTACTGTCCAAAAACTTGAGATTCCCTTGACTTATAGCTTCACCTGCATCAATAGACATTTTATTTTAACAGTTCCATTGTCTCCAACTAGACCAAACCACGGTAGCACCAAGCTATGAGTAAGTGCTGTCGACAGATAAACCACATTTATGTGCAGTTATGAAAAAAGAGTAGGCCCGTAGGTTAACCAATTTAATATGTAGATAGAACATTGAAGTACTCACAGGATCGTACTTCTTGACAGAAACACACAATGAAAGAGACAAATACAAAGTCGTGGTGCGTTGTTGCATGAAGTTTCGCCAACCTATGTCTGCTTCATCAGGCAAGAAGTAGAGGCACACTGAGTTACGGCAGCGGTGGAAGCGTGGTTGTTCCTAGCGGTCAGAATGCGAACTAGGGCGTGGCGGTTATGGTTTCTTGGGCTTGAAGCTAACAAAAGTATCGACTCATGAGTATCTTTCATTATCTATAAATGGCACATTCAATATATTATTAGGATAAAATATATTTTCAACCATATTCTTACAACTTGTTGACGGCCTCATTTGACATACCTATCCCAACTAGGATGCTGCCAACATTTTTGCCTTATTTTCAGCCACTTGATACTTACTACTTCAAGCATAGTTTCTCTTTCGACCCGAGTATGGTTTAACAATTCCATTTTTGCCTTTTTGGCTTTTCATACTATTCTGGACACAAATATGGCGATTGACAGTTTGGCCCATAGTCCTTATCTGGATAATGTTTACAGAGATTTGAAAACTGACTCTTTAAGGGTGAGTGTTAGACAATTTTACTGTACTTTCAGTTTTTGAGCAATAACATTTATTCAAATTGTGGTATCAAAATTTTCTCTTATACAAAACATAGGATATATTTATGGAAGAGCTTGTAATAATGAAATCTTTCATTAATTTGTCATGCAGAATCATTACAAGAGAATTCTTAGCCTCCCAACATGTGGCCTCCGGCACAATCTTGACCTTCACAGGAGGGAGGGTTTGCCCTGTCCTCACGATCCCTCTCTACTTTTCTCCTGAAGAGAGATGTGGGTCCGGCGAAAACTTGCCGGTCGTAGAGCTTCCATTCCGAGATTTACAAATGTCCATTTTCTACATGCAATGCTTTCGAACTTACACTGTCTTTTAAAATTTATTGCAGTGACCTCATGTTTTATTTTATGAATATTTTCTTCAAAGAACAATTTAGATTCGTATTGAAGTAGCTTCTGCTTTCAGCGATAACTTGTTTCTGAAACAACTGCCAAACTTGCACTGTTTGAAGGATGCACAGTAAAGATGTCTTGATGAGTTTTGTTATTTTAAAGTCATACGAACCTCTGTTAGTGTTTATGACAGTGCCCAAAAATGTTGCAGTCGTTTAGCACGTTTCTCTATTTAGCTAACTCAAAATTACAGAGGTGCTGCACATACTTTGTTAGAGAGGCAGAAAATTAACTCTAAGTTAATCTAATATTCCATTGTATGACACAGTGCACAGACTAGAGAGGCAGGAGTACTCATCAACGTATATCTTCACCCAGCCTTGGAATTATGAGCATATGAAAGTTTTTGTAGATACATACAAATTGGAATTATGAGCATATGAAAGTTTTTGTAAATACATACAAATTTCCAACATGTATATTGCAGACATTCAAACTAAGGCATTTCAGACACTCCTACTTTGTTGAAACCACTTGAACCAGAGACTAACAAAGTGTGAATATTGCACTTACGAGTGTCAGCTACACACAGAATCACCAGTCGAATAAGTGGGTGCCGAAGCTATACACAATGGACTTTACATCCAGTGAACATATTTTGTCGACACTACAGTTATTCCATTTACTCCTCAAATACATGAACACTTGACCCGGCGCATATATGGAAAACTACAAGGCCCAATTTGGGAGCTCGCCTACTTATTGGCCTCATTCCGCACTGTCCGAGCGGCTCATCGGGAAACCCCTGCAAACCTTACCTTCTCCCGCTGCTGAACGACAGCTATGTGAATTAACATTGTACATAGTTCACAATTTCACCACTTGCAGCAAACCAGCCACTGGCAGCCCTGCCAATATAAACAGAAGTTGGCATTTATATATATATATATAAAATATAAAATTCACAACACAAATATTTAGGAATATCCTTAGCTTTACACACTGATACCCACTTAGAAATATACACCAGTTGTAATATATAAATGTAAAGGGCTTAACCCAAATTAAATATAAAAATCATCAATAAAACTGTTTAGTAAAGCACACGTGTTTTCCAACTCACAGTATATTCCAGATTCTGTGGAGGTATTTGAAAATGTAGATAACAATAAAACGTGGCACTAATAAATGTCATAGACACCCATCTACGCATATGCACTTACACATATGTATATGTGTATGCAAGCAATATATCTCCTCACCCACACACATAAACAGTAAGGAAACAAAGGGGAGGTCGATGAGAGGGAAAGAGAGAGATAGAGACTAAGAGAGAGTGAATGTATTGTGTGCATAGGTGTGCATGAGTGGCCTGCGGTTGTGGTGTTGTTTCTGTGTGGTTTGTGCAATGTTTGTGAATGTGGTATCTTTTTTGTGTGTGATGTGTGTAGTGTAGTGCGTGTACGGTGTCATGTATGTCGTGGTGTGTGTGTGGTGTTTGTGTGTAGTGTGATGGTTTGCGTGTGGTAGCGTGATGGTTTGCGTGGTGTGGTGTGGTGTAGTGTGTCTGTGGTATGATAGCATATGTGCAGTGGTGTGGAGAGTGTGGTGTGATGATTGTGGTGTGATGATTCATGTGGTGACCATTTGTGGTGTGCTGGTTTGTGTGTTGTGATGTCTGTGTGTGTGCGCGTGCGTGTGCGAGACCACCAATAATTAAATAACTAGTTACAACATTGCAGAATAAGAAGTTACAATACCTGCTTAAAATTACCTAACATAAAACAAAAATACAATACAAAAACATAACCCTGCAGTGCTACAAGGTTTTTCACATTGTTTGGTATTTGTAGTGGTATTTTAATTATACTGTTTTCGGAATAATTTAAAACATTTAACTACTTACCTTACTACCTACTCGTAGAAAATATTAGAACTGTGCAAACAATAATCTTAAGGAAACATATAAACACGCAAACATTCTGATTTCCGGTTTGACAAACAATATCTGTATACATGCATGCCTTAACCACACAACATCAATTCACTGAAATTATTGTAACTGATGTAAATATAACTCAATTTCAATTAATTATGTAGCAAACTAAAGATTTGTTAATGCTCTTCAAAAAATAATTTTAATATTTTTGTATCTGTATCATTTACTTTTTGCAAAATAGAATTAATAAATTTACCAATATTTGCTATTTAAAAAAAATTTATATTTAAGTGTTATAAAAGTGAGTATTGTTGTAGTGTGTTAGTAGAACATTAAAGTTAGTTTCATTAGCTTCATAACAAAAGAAAAATATAGTCTGATTATTACTTTACAAGCAACTAAACTTTAAAAATTATACTGCAATAAAAAAAAAGATGATGTACTTCAAAATGGTGGACACTGGATTCAGGTACCCCCGCTAGAATCCTTGTATGTAATGAATAGATCAAGTGTACTAAGTTTGGTGCTTTAATCCAGAATGTCACAATGAATTTGTTAACCTACCCACTACAACAGAGCATACGGAAGATTGAGAGTTTGTGCAGGGTATCCACACCGGATGCGATTCAAAGCCTTCAATGTGCGTTACCGCCTGCTGGCACCATTCAGAAAGTTGCGGCGGGTAGATGACAAAGCAATAGAGGACTGCCACCTGATCCTGCAATGTCTGCAGCAGGCAATGGAAGAGCAGCCCAAGTTGCAGCAGTGTGCCGTCAGCACGAGCTGGGCGACAGGCAAGCGGCACATCTTCCTCAGGTGAGCATTCCTCCCCTCTACAACACTTTACTCTTATCATAGTTTCCGTTATATCTTCATTCCCTCTAAATGTCCAGTCTTACATTTTAGATCACTTACTCTGAGCTTTAGACAAACTATTCTACATTTTATGTATTGTTACAAGTTTGAGCAAAAACTTTATATGTGGGCAATTCCCATGAGTTCTTTTGGGATAGATGTCTTATAATTAGAAATAAAAGAGCTGAATTAAATTATTGATTTACTAGCTCACAAAGCTTACAAAAACACAAAACAGCAATCAACTATAACTTTCACAGCACAATTAGTTATGCACACGATTACTCCTGTGTCACAGACATGTTAATTAACTTTGACAATTAAAGCACAAAAAAAGTCTACCATCAATTAATAAAACACTACAAATTACAATAAAATTCAGTCATATATCCAATCAACAGTCTCTCAAAAAATGACAGTGTACAACCTTAATAGTCCGCAGTGGTGATGAACCACCGTGTGCTGCGCAGCACCCCGAGTGCACCGCTGTTTTCACTCTTGAGGTTGCCGTGTACCTCCTCTTCGCCCGTCAGCCTACTGCAGCAGTCCTCTTGGTTCGTCCAACACTGCTCCGAAGGTACGCCTGCCACTTCACAGTAGATTTTGACGTCACCAAGATGTCTTCACCAGTCTCTCTCCACAAGCATAACACCTTCCTCTAGCACGACCAATAGTGAACTCTCCCCGAATTTGTCGGTTCAGCCCTTATATTTTGGGCGAAACAGTAAGGGAATAATCACATTACAGGGGTCTAAAAATAGACATTTCATTATGTTTCAGACGCGACTTGAGTTTTGTAGGCCGCCTCGTAAGGTAAAAGCACAGTTGGGACAGGTATCTATGATGTAGTTTCGGCGTGGCTTCCATCACGTAGCCGCCCAGCTCGTGAATCATGGGCCAATCCACACGGTGTTGCGACACAGCTTCCAACACCAGACCCTCACACACAGCATGTAACACTGCCCCCTCCTTAAGTCTGTTCGTCACCGAACAGACACTGCAGTCCCAGGTCCATCGTAGGGGGCCAATCTGTCGATGTGTATAACTTTAGGTCCCCTCGCTCGAGAGCTTAGACGAACAATTCAAAACACCACATCATTGATCTTCTTCACTATTTTATAAGGGCCTTCCCAATTATTTTGCAGCTTGGGACAGTATCCCTTCTTTCTCTGAGGATTGTACAACCACACCAGTTGTCCTTCTTAGAATGTTTCATCCGGTACTTTCCTATCGTAGCAAGTTTTCATTCTGTCTGTGTTGATCCTAAGGTGTCGCTGGGCAAAGTTGTGAGTGTGAACCAACTTGCGACGTAATTCGCTCGCATATACTGGGGATGCAAACTGGTCTTCCTCTGCTGGTCGTCCGAACATCAGGTCGCTTGGGAGACGGAGCTCTCTTCCAAACAACATCCTTGATGGTGTCACCTTAGTTGCTTCATGAACAGTAGTGGTATGCTAGCAGAAACAGTGGTACTTTAGCATCCCAATCCATTTGATTATTAGAAACAAAGATAGATAGGTATTGCTCCAGGGTGCTATTTAGGCGTTCGACCATTCCATCAGACTGTGGAAGTAACGGAGTGGTTTGGGTCTTCTTTATACCCATTATCTTCATCACTTCTTGGAAAAGGGCCGCTTTGAAACTCCGCCCTTAGTCCGAGTGAAGCTCCAATGGCACCCCAAACCTTGAGAACACATGTTCGACTAGTGCATCAGCTACCGTGCTGGCTTCTTGATTCGGTATGGGAAGAACCTCTGGCCATTTGGTGAAGTAGTCCTACACCACCAACAAGTACAGATTGTTTCTTTGGGTTATTGGCAAGGGACCCAAGATGTCGACAGCCATTCTCTCGAATGGGGCACAGACATTGTACTTCTGGAGGCGACCTCGGCCTCTGACCTTTCTTTGCGGCACAGTCATCACACATTCGGCACCATCTGTCGACATCTTCTCGACAATGAAGCCAGTAAAACCTCTCTCGAACCTTGTTGAGTGTCTTATTAATGCCGAAATGACCGCCTGACACAGAATTATGGAGCTCCTTCAGTACCTCTGGGACCTTGTTCTCTGGGACGACCAACTGTAGGTGTTCATGTCTGCCATCTGCACTCTCCCAGTTCCGGTAGAGGACACCATTCTTCAGAACAAGTGAACTCCGCTGTGCCCAATATGCCTTAGTTGTAGCACTCATTTCAGCCAGCTCCTGCCATTCTGGCCGGTGGTCCTGCTCTTTCCAATCCAGTATTGGGCACAAGTCTGGATCACTTTGCTGTTCTTCTCTTATTTTGTCGTCAGTCCAGGAGAACTTCTTATCGGCTGTTGATGCCTGAAGCCTGGTTGTTCTGACATAGCGGACCCCTCCACTTTTCTCCTCTTGCCGTTCACAATGGCGACAGTTGGGGTCACAAGGTCTGCGAGATAACGCATTTGCATTGTTGTGGGAGCGACCAGCACGGTATTGTATATCAAAGTTGTATTCTTGAAGGTGTTTTATCCATCAAGCTATTGGTCCTTCGGGATTTTTAAAGTTCAGTAACCAGCGTAGAGCAGCATGATCTGTTCGCAAAGTAAAGTGTCTGCCATATTAGTAGTGGTGGAAATGTGATATGGACTTCACTATTGCCAATAACTCCCTGCGAGTGACACAATAGTTTCTCTCTGGTATCTGCTGCACTTTGCTAAAATATACTAGCGGCTTCTCTACTTCTTCTTGAACCTGTGATAGCACAGCACCAATATCTATATCACTCGCGCCTGTGTCCAATATAAACTCGCCTTTACTATCAGAGAAACCCAAAATGGGAGGGGTCATTAACACTTCTTTTAGTTTTCTGAAAGAGGTATCACATTCAGTGGTCCACGGAAATTTACTTTTGGCTTCAGTAAGCTCATGTAGTGGCTTGGCAATCGTAGCAAATCCATGTACAAACCGCCGATAATAAGCGCAGAGTCCAAGAAAGCTCCTCACCTGTGTCCTGTCTGTTGGTTGTGGCCAGTCTTTTACTGCCCTGGTTTTTTCTGGGTCAGTCTGAATTCCATCAGCTGATATCACATGCCCTAGGAAACTAACTTTCTTTTGGAACAGGTGGCACTTCTTGGGAACCAGCTTCAGATTTGCAGCAGCCACTTTCTGGAATATGGAATCTAATCTGGTAAGGTGTTCTTCAAATATTTTACCTGTAACCACGATGTCATCCAAATGGACTTGGCAAATATCTAGAGGTAGGATTTTTTCCATTAGTCATTCGAATGTAGCAGGGGCATTGCATAGCCCAAACGGCATGACTTTAAACTGCCAAGTTCCTTTCCCTTGCACAGAGAAAGATGTCTTCTCCCTGTCCTCTTCTGCCACCTCACATTGCCAGTAGCCACTCTTCATGTCAAGTGTAGAGAACCATTGTGACCCTGTCAAGCTGTACAGTGTGTCATCAATCCGGGGAAGGGGGTAGCAGTCCTTTTTGGTCACATCATTCATCCGGCGGTAATCCACGCAAAATCTTGTGGACCCATCTTTCTGCTTAACTAGCACAACAGGTGATTACCAAGGGCTGACTGATGGCTCAATCACATCCAAGTTCTTCATTTCTTTCAAGATGCCATCCACAGTATCTTGTGTAGCCAGAGGCAGTCGTCTTGGAGGTTGCTTGATTGGCCTAGCTTCTCCTGTATCAATGTGGTGTTGTACAGGGGATGTTCTGCCAAGGTCAAGTGGCTCACATGAAAAGGTTTTCTTGTTTTTCTTCAGAAGTTCTGCCACAGTCTTTTCTTGTCTCCAGTTCAGATTTTCTCCAGTTCTAGTCAGTAGTTCCTTGAGTGGTTCTGGCATAGGCCCATTAAGGTCGCCTGACTTGATGGCTTCCGTGTCGGTTGTAGTTATTTGGGAGACTTGGTTGCACATACCTATTATGGCCCCCTCCTCAAGCTGGATTGGCCTGTTCGACAAGTTAACCATTCAAACAGGTAAATTTCCAGAACTCGGCGAAACAAATGTCCTTGCTACCACATCATGTAAGCTGCTTCCTCTTCTCATATGTTCGACCAGAGCTACATGCCGCACAAAATTGCCTTGACACCGTGCGGGGATGACAATCTCACAGGATGCAGGCAAAACAGTTGTCTCACAACATACCACTTGGCAGCTGGTTGACACGGATAGTTCGCTTTGTGGCATCATTACCAGTTCTCGGTTACCAGTCCTTAGTACTCCCGACCGAGTACCTATACAGCACTCTAACTTGCGTAACACATCCAGGCACAATAAACATTCATCTTCTATGTCGGCTATGTACACTTCTTGCTCAATGCAGAGGTCACCCAACTTCAACTGTACCTTTTTCTTCCCCTTCACTGGTGTGGTCTCGCCTGTCACTGTCGTCAGAAAGCTTTTTCTGTAATTATGGCACCGTGACTGCTGGAGATAAGGCCCCAAGATGTCCGGTCTGACAACAGTAATGGTTGCACCAGTGTCTACAACCATGCAGCAAGAAACATTATCCAGACTGCCCTCCACTAGGAACGCATCAAAATCTTATTTCACTGAGCGTACTTGAAGAAATACTGGGGCCTTAACTCCCGCAGCCACCGACCTTCGCCCCATAAGACCGGTGTTTACATGTTTCCAGACGGTTGGCCAGATCGGGCAGCTTCATCCTGCTCTTGGTTTCTGTTTTTCTGTAGCCATCGTGTACACTGGGCTCTGAGGTGTCCGGGCTCTCCACATTCCCATCAGCTTGGTCGCCACTGTTGTCGAGGGTGGGGTGTAATCGGAGTGAACTTGTTTTTAATTGCATTCATTGTGGTTTCCATTATCTTAAGGATGTTCTCTAGGCTATTGTCTCTCTCGTCGCCCGATAGTGCGACTGCCCGCACAGCACGCCGAGTTGATGGCCCCTCTTGCAGATTCGACCTCCAGTGCTCTGGCCAGGGCATCCTGCATAGTCCTAGGGGTGGCCAGGAGCATTGCTTGGCGCACCTCTACATCGGCAATGGCATCGACGAAGAAGCCGACTGCTATGATGTACCGTGCCTGTTCTGGACATCCCTCGAGCGACAAATGGGCGGGTCGCACAATGTCCTGCCACAATTCTTGCAGTAAATCTCCTGATCTATGGGTGTGGCTCCTTAGTTGGGCATGGTGGGCATGTTGTAAGTACTTGTCTCTGAAGCGGAGCTCCAGGGCAGTAACTAATGTTGAGTATTCAAGATGTTGTTCTGGAAGTGACTGAAGTATACTGAGGGCAGATCCCCTCAGCACAGCCACAAGATAGTTGCTGATCAGACACACCATTCATGATTGCCACAATCTAGAACTGGTTTTGGTACTTTCGCTACGGAGTCTGGCCGTTGTAAGAAGCAGGCTTGACAGAAATCCCCTTTCCAATGTTCGATGCAGGCACACTAGATACACTGACATCAGTGGCGATGCGTGACCTAATTTGAAAGGCAAGCTACAAATCATAATTGCGACTACCAGGATTTTAGCGTTCAAACAGGAATAGAAGACGGGAAGGTGGCGCTTAAACTTAGAATATTTTAATGGACGACCAAACACACCCTTAAACATAGAGAAAGAGAGAAATAATAAAAACGACTAAGCAGCATATTCCTTGTCAGCAAGCGTGGCAGCCAGTTTAGCAACTGACGTAAAGGAAATCATACCGTAGTGTGATGGTACAGATTTATGCTGTCCAATATCAACACGCGCTCGGTTGCCTCGGCATCACTCGCGGTAGAACATGCTCTCATCTCAGGGTTTACTGTGGGCTACGAGAGTTCGTGGATGAAACGACAATTGGATTTCTACAATATTATATTTCGTAAACTTCGCCAAAGCGCACACTGTTCAGTTACATATCATGGTCGGCTACAGAACAAAACAAAGGACTTCCCGGTGAGCCACCGTCTTATTTTGCGAAATAAACCCTTTGCACTAGTGGTATTATTAAGAGAGTTCCCGCGTTTGGCCGACTGCGTACCACGTGGGCTACAAAGTTCCGTGATTATCTATAACTTCGCGACTGCAAATAACTCAGTTATACTGTAAATGATTTCTAGTCGTATTCTCGCAACTATTTATCTCTTACCAAACTCAACACTCATGCCGGCAGAGTCTAGCGAAGCGCCCTTTGCGCTCGCTACAACACCGACCTACACTCATGGACGACACAGGAAAGACTGGGACGAGCGGAAAATGGCCGCCGACGAGCTAGCCCCCCCCCCCCTCAGGTTCGCGGATGAATACGCCCGCGGCTAGAAACTCTCTTAATTATATTTCACTTACTGTAAGACTAACTTACGTGAAATTAACCATACATATTAAAACTTATTACATTTTACAATGTTTTGAAATCTGGTTTACAGAAACTGAAAGGAATTAAACAAAAAACGGCACATGCGGATGGATACATTTACACTTTGGCAGCACCAGCATGTTTTGAGTCTTCTTAAACACACAAAAAAAATATTTAAAATAAACCAAAATTTCCCCATTACTTGTGAGGTACAAACATCTATACATTTATGAAAATAGACTTCTGAAAATCACTGTTTAAATATTGGTGCTCACCGGTTAGATATTCATTTATAATACAAAAGGAATTATTATACGAGAAATTACAATTCATTAGGCCTAAACTAAGTTAAACATCTAGGTTTAAATCATGAATAAAATTAAAAAAAAAAAAAAAAAAAAAAAAAAAAAAAAAAAAAAAAAAAAAAAAAAAAAAAAAAAAAAAAAAAAAAAAAAAAAAAAAAAAACTGCTAGTATGATCTGTCCATATTCAGGTAAGCCAGGCTCTACTTTTGTATGACCAGGCTCTTTACTGAAGTTTACTTTATAATAAAAAGTCCCTGCTCTGCCTGCGGCAGCAACACTCACATACACAGTTGCGGAGGTACCTGAGCAGCCTGGAGGCGTGGCAACACCTTAGTAGGGAGGTCCATTTAACACACCAACATTAATAAGAAAGTGAAAAAGAATTCAATAAATCCACCATACAATAGGGTAGTGGGTCAAGGCACTTTACAGTAGCGACTTGTATGGCGGCTGTTAAGGTATAAAGTATCGCGTCAAAGATTCTTCATCAGGATGCATGAAGGCAATATGACAGGATACCTGATACCTTAAAATAAAATCAAGGAGCCAGCCAGGGGATGGGTCAGATTGTCATGTTATTATCTACAGAATGCCTCTTTGGGAAACCAAGGCTGTTGATGTGGCCAATGCTCGAGGCCATTGACTGTGGAGTTACAACATGCGAATTATTATAATCACTCCCATAAAGGCTTCGTTTAATATCCTGCCATCAACACTGTTGAACAATTGCTGCATTTTTACAAGAACAGTTGTGGGATCCTATTTGCCAATAAAGCCTTAGTAATACTAACTTTGCAAAATTGCATAATTTTCAAAATTAGTTGTAGTATTAGTAAGGCTTCTTTTGGCAACTGGGTTTCCAAACTGTTTCATTGTAAAATGAGCCAACAAAAAATTACCGTCAACAATAAACCTCATAAGAATAGTTTAGATATGTTTATGAGAACTGAGCGCAAAACACCATTATCGAAATTAATTCTGCAACATTTACAAAAAAAAAATTGAATAAGAGAAATTTTAAATAAGACTACAACCATGTTAAATTATGCAAATTTCAGTTGTCTGCCTACCTTCTATGATGAGGTCACATCTTTGCTGAAAAGTAAAAATACTGCTGAAAAACGTAATCCACACACACAACACTTGCATTTACTTGTTTCCTTTTCATCCATTTTATGTATTTTGGATTTTAGTCTAGCAAGACCATTTTTAATTCTAGTATAGACAGCCCAGCTAACAATGGTAAATTTCAACGCACAATAACCAAATTAAATTAAAAAACGATAATATTCACGAGACAGTTTTACCGTGCAGCGCTGGAACTAGCCAACATATTGGATTCGTGTAACTTGTAATAACCAACTGCCGGTGAGCCAGTGTTGCCAACTGAAGTTATCGAAAACCACAAATGGCACTGGATCACCGGAGACCCATCTTATCAATAGAAAAGAAAATGTCCAATTCACTAGTATCAGTTTAAACAGTCTTCACCTCCCTGTTTAATCAACAAAAAAAGTAACAAAACTTGACCGGTAGTGGATTATCTGAAATCACAGTATCTGGTAACAAAACCACTAAAGTGGCAGTTCTGCTAGGTTCTGCTATATTCGGATCTCTTTGGTGAGAAAGCACTGCAATCGTAGCTTCTAACACAGCGTCACGTAGCCAATCCCCTCCCGTGTTCCTTCCGCCCGGCCACCCCTCCAGCCCCTTCATTCACCCGAATACTATCGCTGTAACTCTACCCACTGGAAGCAATATTGGAAGCGCTTTTAAACACCTTGCTTTAGTTTATGACTTCTTATCTTCCAATTGACAGTATTGTAATCCAAGCTAAATTTGTGAAGGATACACCTATTTTCACGAGTCATAGTTAGCTTCTAGTAGAGGCAAGGTTGCAAGTAAATATTTATTATAATCAGAGGATTGTCAGAAAGCTGCCTGGGCAAGCACTGCTTGCCTTGCTTACCCTGACAGAGACGCCACTGACCGACATGTTGCAGCCCATTTTCTGCCTGGTAGTAAATCACACTACAGCCTGCTTCAAACTTCGTGGTCTTCTCTTCACCGTCTTCAGGTATTAATTCAATACTGACCTTGTTTTTTCTGGTAACCAGATGGCTACCTTCCTGACGCTGACAAAAGACTTGCCACTCCTTCCTTAGATCATTCATTTGCTGTTCCACCTTATCGCTTATTCTGTCTACCTTTTGGTTCACATTGTCTATCTCTTCCTTTACGCTGCCTACCTTCTCGTTTACAGCATCTATTTCCTGGTACACCATTTCTTTTACACTATCTACCTGCTTATCTACATTTTCATTTACACTACCAATTTTCTTATCAACATTTTCATTTACTCTATCAATTTTCTTATCAACATTTCCATTTACACTATCAATTTTCTTATCAACATTTTCATTTATACTGTGAACATTTGCATTTACTGCATTTATTTGGCCACTTAATTAGCCACTCATTCCCTCAATGAGGGCCTTTAGTGCTTCTATTTCCACTGACATGCTTCTTGTAATCATTCACATTTACAATTGCAATTTAAACACAAAGTTTATAAAGTGACTCAATTTAAATAAATAGTAATTGTGTGCAATGATCCAACTAACAGAATTAATTATTAAATTATTTAAGCCTCTATCCCACTTCTGACACCAGTGTTACAAGTTGGAGCAAAAACTTTATATGTGGGCAATTCACATGAGTTCTTTTGGGATAGAGGTCTTATAATTAGAAATAAAACAGTTGAATTCAGTTACTGATTTACTACCTCACAAAGCTTGCAAAAACACAAAAAAAAAAAAAAATAACAGCAATCAACTATAACTATCACAACACAATTAGTTATGCACACAGTTACTCCTGTGTCACAGACACGTTAATTAACTTTGACAATCAAAGGGCAAAAAATGTCTACCATCAATTAATTAAACACTACAAATTACAATAAAATTCAGTCATATATCCAATCAACAGTCTCTCAAATAGTGACAGTGTACAACCTTAATAGTCCGCAGTGGCGATGAATCGCCGTGTGCTGCGCAGCACCCCGAGTGCACCACTGTCTTCACTCTTGAGGTGTTTGGTTCGACTCCCGTCACGTACCTAATCTTCGCCCGTCAGCCTGCTGCAGTAGTCCTCTTGGTTCGTCCAACACTGCTCCGAAGGTCACAATAGACTTTGACGTCACCAAGATGTATTCACCAGTTTATCTCCACAAGCATAACACCTTCCTCTAGCACGACCAACAGTTAACTCTCCCCGAATTTGTTGATTCAGCCCTTATATATTGGGCGAAACACTAGGGGAATAACCGCATTACAGGGGTCTAAAAATAGACATTTCATTATGTTTCGGATGTGACTTGAGTCTCGTAGGCCTCCTTGTAGGATAAAAGCGCAGTTGGGACAGGTATCTATGACGTAGTTTCAGTGTGACTTCCATCAGCCGCCCGATTCGTGAGTCATGGCCCAGTGCACACGGTGTTGCGACACAGATTCCAACCACCCAGTCCTCACACACAGCATGCAACAGTATGTAAAATATCGTAATTTATTTCTAAGGGTGTAGGCCTGTTTGAAAACTACACACAAACTGATATTTACATCTTGATTTTACCATATTATTATCTTCTTTCTGCTGTTACTAGAAGCACGTGTTAGGGCAGTTTGTAGAGGGGTAAAGATCAGTTTATCTCACAGTCAAAGTGGTATCTCATGTTTTTGTGGTAGTCTTGATGTGCCACTTACTGGTGGAAACTCGGAAATCTAGTTGAATGTTTAACGTAACAGCCAATTGAAATACTTGCAGGGTAGGGTAGGGGAGGGGAAGGATTAATAAGGGAGGAGGTATTGTGACTTACTATATAGCCTACATGTAAAAAGTGGTGGGGGGAGTCAGTGTGTCGGTGGAGCTCATCCGGGTAAGACGTGTCGGTAGTTGATTTAATTAAATAATTTTTATATAAAAAATTTTTTATTAAATAATTTTTTTACTAAAAATTTTTTATTAAAAGTTTTTTATTAATAAGTTTTTTACTAAAATTATATTTATTAAATACATGCGGGGTTATAATGGAATGTGAAACCGAAAATTTTTCGGAAGAAACACCAAGATGGCGGCCGGAAACAAGATGGCGTCCGGAATTCTTCAAAATTGTTTAGAATTTTTAAATTTTTGAAATTTGTTTTAAATGTTTGAAATTTTGGAAAAATTTTGGTTAATTTGACACTCAAGGTCAAGGTCACGGATAGGGGTCAAGTTCATCCAACATGGCGGCCGGGTCCGTGACGTCATGGGCGTAGAAACCGTGGGGGTCTGGACCCCCACTGTGGCTATAAGGACCCCCACTGGAATTGAGTTGGACACCCATCACAGTTATGGGTGACGGGAAATTTGTTTATTTAGATGTTCATTATTCACTTTGTGGAACTATATTGTACTACTTTATGATGCTACCCACATTCAGTGTACAATGAACCCTTTTGCAGTCAAACTTTTAAACATATCACTGCCTGTTAACTGTGCATAGTTAAACATACATGTTTTTCACGACTTCATGTGCTTAATATGTGTTACCAGCCTGATTGGAAATCAACACACAAACTACAGCCCGCTAATTTTATCTTTTCATAGAAATAACGTGGTGTGTCGTCGTGTCACTGTATAAGTATTCAAGTGTCCAGTAATGTGAATAATGCCATGTGCCTTAGTGGTGTTGATGTGAAGTGCTTGTTTGTCAAGATGAAAAGATCTACTTTGGATACGTAGCTTAATTCAGATGGAAAGAAGTCTAAAACAGTGCTGGTAAGTTCACACAATACACAGTGACTTCGCTCATGTAATTTTCGTTTAAGGGGCTCGCCTACTGGCCATGTGTTTGTGTTAGTGAGGCACGGTTCCAAGGGCGATGTAGCCTGGTGCATCAGATGCGGTATCACCTCTAGGACAATACACTGAAACGGATTGCAGTGGTATCGTAGTTCACTCACCTGACTGACACTTTCCGCGGTGACCCTATCTTTTTATTGGTGGAAAGTTTTAAGCAAAGTCCAATGTATGTTCCCAAGGTGGATTAACACGAATCCCAAGGATAGTTATTCAGATACTACAGGTTGAAAAAAGCGGTTTTTAGCCATTTCGAGGTCCTCCGAAATGATATTTCTAACTAATGTAATGTTTTAAATCTACCGTACCGACATAGTTTGAAGTGTTTGTTCTTTTCCTAAAGGCACAAATTATAAACACGTTTAGTAGTTTCTTAGAAAGAAGAGAATTGCTGTCACGCTGCAACGCTGTTTAAAGGCAGGTAGACGAGCCCCTTAAGACAAGTTTTCAAGGATTATATTTAATATGTTTTAAAGTTTTTCAAACTGATTTTTTAAATGTAATTTTAATTTTTGTTTTGAGATTCGTCCAACAATTGTTTTTATTTTTCCCGCAAATTTGAAATAGGCAAGCTCAGTTCACATTAATTGTAACAAAAGTGTGTCACATGTGTCACGTTAATACTTTTTATTTCACTACACAATTATTTCATATTAAGAAAATAATTTATTCATAAACAGAACAATTTAATGTCAAAATAAAAAAAAAAATACTATATCTCGTGTTCTGAAAATGTTAAGTTATATTGTCGTGAGATGAACATGAGCGAAAGTAAATCAGCTCGTTTTATTTAAATATCAACAGTTAGCGACAAGCCGACAGCAATGTTTTAGCCAACAATACATCAATGTGTATACAATTGTTATTGTAATAACACTTTGCCTACATTATTATTCAAGAAAGAGAGGGGTATTTACATCTCCGAAATCTGTGTCGCTGTGTTTCATACAGTGGCTGCTAGATGTATCTCTTACGTGCAGTAAAAGAGGCACTTCAACACGGAGTTGTGTGCACAGTATGGTCCAATGCTTGATATCGTAATGTATTACGATTGTTTAGCGTACCGTGTATGTTATGTTCCATTAAAAATTTGTATTTTAATATTAAAATAGTCATTGAAAGACGTAAGTAACAAAAGTAACTACGTATGTAGGACACTTTAAATATGTTATAATTATTCAGGAACTTACCTTAGGAGTACTATGACCCAGAAACGACTGAATTCCTTAATCTTATGCTATGTGCATAAAGACCATTTGGACAAATTGAACATGAAATCAATGTGCATTGAATTTATAAAAAAGAGTGACGAAAGGAAAAATGTGTTTGGTAAAATGGAAGATTAAAATTGCTTTTCTGGAATGTTTGTTATGTAACAAACAATTTTTTTTATATTATCTTAATTCAACTGTTATTATTTTTTCTGTTGATGTATGTATGTTGCAATTAATTTTTTTTTTGTAATTAAAAATGTTCTTCGACATTTGAGATCACTGAAATAATGTTTGAGTTATAATCCAACAGATAATTTTTGCTTACAGTTTTGGAATATTGCAGCTGGGAAGAAAAAAAACGACATGTATGCACCTGAATATGTGTCGAGATTTTATTAATTAACTGAATTATGAATAACCAACCATTATTTCATCTCACTCTTGTTTTCTTATCTGCACAAAGATTACAAGGCAGTCACAGTCAGAGAACTATATTGTGTGATAACTGTGAGATAGCACAGTGTGATGTCTCAATAGAGTTATGAAGTATATTGGTAAGTATTGACATGTAACATGGTGAATACCATGACTCACACTTTTAAGTACGTAATTCGCACATTCATACAAGATATGCAACAAGAAGTCACAAACGAAGAAGGATGCAAAGCGCCAAATTTTATTAAGATTTACTTATTACATAGTTTATTATACAAAAAATATATATTTAAAAACATAGAAATTTCTATCGTATCTATATTTTATAGTTTAGTTCAAACCTTGCTCAAATAGCACAATTTTGCATCTAAAAACCAAAATTTTTCAGAGGGAGGGGTTGGGGTCATAAATATCTCGCTGACGGCTGGACCCCCACTGGAAAAATTTGCTTTCCACGCCCATGCGTGACGTCACAACATGTAGGGTGGTGCCTCACTGTGCCTCCCTCTGACTCCTTGTCCCAGAACCGGCCAAATCATGCTACTACCCTCTATCCATCGTTTTTCAAGGGGCCAATGAGAAAAAACTATGCATGCGAGAAAACGGAACATGCAGGAAACACACAACCACCCCCCCTCCCACTTAAGAACAAACTAAAAACATAACCTCAAAAATTATTTTTAATATGTCCATCACATGATAATTTGCACTTCAAATATGTGTGTATTGAATATGGTCGTAGCTCATTTGTGTTACAGACAATCTAGTTTAACGTCAAAGGTGGCAATCCGAGATATTTGGCGATCAGCATGCTTTTCAACGGGACATTTTTCTACCTCCTTTATTATTTCAAGGCATTCTTCAAGTGAGCGAACAGATTTTGAAGGCAGTGACATTGTTACAGCCATAATTTATAAATACATATCGAAGGCCTTAAAATAAAAATAGTGTACTCCACTTGTTAACAAAATTCTCAAAACTGTTTCTATCGAAACGGAAAATGTAACAAGAACAAGATACGCATTTACAAGGCGAAACATAACCTCTCCAACTCGTGTGCTTGCGTTCAGCTGCCTTCGGCTTTACTCGGAAGTGCACAAAATGGCGGAAGAAATTTTCCAAAATTCTTGATGTTACTGCAATTTATTCACACTTTATTGAAATGTGAAAATAAAAGCACACATTTACAATAGAATCAAATGAATTTGTACACAATGCGTGTTTGAAATACAGTGGAACCTCGTTGCATCGTTCCCGTTTCTTTCGTTTTTCCAGATCCATTGATTGTTTTTCACGGTCCCAACAAATTGCCTACATAAATAATGTTAAATAAACCCACATGGATGGTTCATATATGCATAAATTTACCGCATTGACCATTCTGACATTTTCGCCAACAACAAAAATAAAGTTAACTTACATTTTACGTTTCCATACCACGCTCGTATACACTTCTCGAAACAAACAGGTGTAAAGAACGTATCATAACAGCACGAGGCTATCTGGTACAGTTGTCAAAAATACAGACGAACGTAATCTGTTTGGTTTGTTTTGACTATAAATTTCACAGTTATTTTTTCAGATATGTTTGGCAATCATTCATCTTATTTTAAGAAATGTTTTACGTACTGTAGGTTGTCTGTGTGAACACAAACTTAGCCTTATTTTCGTTAAACAAACAACAAACATGTTGCCACCAACAGAAAAACGTAATTTTTTAATAGAGGAAATATTTTTTTAAGTTAATACCCTAATCATTTTCAATATACACTAGACCCCCGATTTTACGAACCCTGGATTTAACTAAGGTAGCGATTCTACGAATACAATCTCAGGAACCCTCAAAAAATAACAAAATTATATTACAAAAAAAATTGTAAGGAATTACGTTGACAATGAATAAAACATACTGTATCTAATTCACTGCATTAAAATACTAATTGTAGAGTTGCAGTTATTACTTGGTAAGTCATAATATTAAAAATAAAACAAAAATAGCGAAAATCCGTTAAAAAATGCGGCAGTAACAGTTTGAAAACCGCGCGGCGGTGGCGCCTGTGCCAAGTCTGCCGGCCTGTCTCCGTCAACTACGACGTATTAGGATCTATATTGAGGTCGTACTATAAACACAAAGGTCCAGCGCATGCGCATATGCTCATTTAACTATAGTACAGCCTCCTTCTAGGCTGTTTCACAACGTCTTATAACTCTCTCGTCTCGCGCCGAATGAGTTTACTTTTTTACACGAACCCTATAAATAATAGCGTGATATTTTTCTTTATTGCGTTAACACCATACGTACTTAAAACAATTAACTTGGCGCATAATTTGCTTAAACAATGCATTACTGCGTATCGTAAAACGTGGGTTTCACAAGTGAGCACGATAATAGCGCTACCAATTTGTAAGTGAACAAACATTTGTCTCCGAGTATGTAGAACTTGGAAAATAAATAGACGTTCGTGTATTACGTAATCCCGTAACTCCTAATTTATTTTTACCACATATACTGACTGTGAAAGTGATTATTTTCATTCACTTATACATGTAATCCTCGATAATTTTTAGGTAAGAACGTCACAAAATGGCGTTTTTGGAACGTCGGTATATGCTACGGTGCTGCTATCTATCAACCATCTTGTGAACGTTCGTACAGTTGCGCTATCTGTCCGGTCTGCACGCCACTAGTATCTACGTTCTTGTACAATTCACAACAACGTCGAGGGAATGTTTTTACGTTAAGTTATATAATACTGCGCAATGAATAAATACGTCCGCTTATTCCTTCTTTCTTTGGTGAATAATTTACAAGGGCATTTTACTAGTAAGGGATGCCTACTTTTTTTTTTTTTTCATTAAACGCTACGCAAATCGGGCTATTCGCTCGTGAGAAGGCACTCGACAGCTCGGTTTTCTTTTTTTTTAGGACAAAGGTCGATCATATATATTGTTTAGCAGTGTTCTTTTGATGGTAAGACATCTGCCTATTGATATAAATTTATATTTCAACTATCACTTGCATTATTTTTCCGTTAAATGCTACGGGAGTCGGTCTATTCACTCGAGACAAGACACTCGGAATCTTGATTTTCTCATTTTTTTAGGAAAAGGATTGGTCATATCTATTGTTTAGCGGTGTTCTTTTGATCGTAAGACGTCAGACTATTGATATAAATTTATATTTAAACTATCACTTACTTTATTCTTCCGTTAAATGCTACGGGAGTCGGGCTATTCGCTCGAGAAAAGACACTCGGAATCTCGATTTTCTCATTTTTTGGGGACAAGGGTCGGTCATATCTACCGCTCAACAGTGTGACGTCTGGCTACTGATATCAATTTATGTTTACATTATTACGTTAATTAATTTCCCGCAAAACGTTACGGAAGTCGGGGCCTAGAGACACTTTGCAGAAAAAATGCAATTTTAAAATTTTCTGTTAAGGAGGAGGGGGGGGGGGCAAAATAAGCCGCTATCGAATTTACGAAGGTAGCGATTTTACGAATGCGATGAGAGGAACCATGAGTATTCGTAAAATCGGGGGTCTAGTACAGTCAAACCTCTATCCATCATTTTTCAAGGGACCAATGAGAAAAAACTATGAATGTGAGAAAACGAAACATGCGGGAAACACACTTATAGCCGAACCCCCCCCCCCCCGCCCCCACTTAAAAAAACTAAAAACACATAACCTCAAAAATTAATTTTGATTCCACCACATGAAAATTTGCACTTCAAATATGTGTGTATTGAATATGGTCTTAGCTCATTTGTATTACAGACAATCAAGTTTAATGTCAAAGGTGGCAATCCGAGATATTTAGCGATGTCAGCATGCTTTTCACCGGGACATTTCTCTACTTCCTTTATTATTTCAAAGCATTCTTCAAGTGAGCGAACAGATTTTTAAGACTGCGACATTGTTACAGCAATGATTTATGAACACATTACACAGGACTTACAATGAAAAGTACTCCACTTGTTAACAAAATTCACAAAACTGTTGCTATCTGAACGGAAAACGTAACAAGAACAAGATACGTATTTACATATATGAAACAGTAACTATGACAAAAGATGTGAGTTGCTAAGTAAGGATGGAAAAAAGAGGCTGATGCGGGGGCGCTGATTCTCACGGGTCTAGGGCGCCTAGATGCATAAATCTGACCCTGGGCAGGTTAGAGAAAGCAGAGATAGCTATCAAAGTCATAGTGGACAATCCAAATTGTACAGTACTGATTTGTTTACATTCAGTACATCTAATTTAAGTTTTATCCAAGAAAATACACTGCATGAGGAAATTACAGGACATACAGGAAAAACTTTTTGATTTTGAAGAGGAATTCATGCAGTTGTGACTCTTCCAGGATTCACATGAAAGTATACCATGTTTTCAGCCCTCTTTGGCATCTACACACACTCGAGGATGCCTTAAGGTTGGCAACGGCACCAGAAGAATTCCAGGAAGGAGTCAACAGGAATTATGGGGGTATTTCAAAGTGCACTGTGTATATTGACAACTTCATTTGTTGTAAGCATGGTCAGCTCTTTATTGAAAGCATTGTATGTATGCCTGTACAATTTCATGTTGAAGCTTTAAGAACAATGTGTGTGTGTGTGTGTGTGTGTGTGTTATCAATGCCGAATATACTGCCACCTCCAACTTAAAGTTTGTTTGTATTGAGAAATATTTTTCCATTGATTGTTTCACCAGGGTGGCCACTCATTACAACCGTGAAAATTCCCTGATTTCCCTGACAGAAAACAAAAAATTTCCCTGATTTTCACAAGTGTGAAAACAACATTTTGGCATTTTATTCAACACATTTTTTAATAAAGACAAATATTTCACATCCTTTCTGGCACTACTACCAGTGAACTTGACAAAATATTTAGCAGAAATAACTACGAACTTGACAATGGACCATAATCAAACCTACATGACGGTAACATTTTTTAAAAATAAAAATGCTATAATGCTCTAAAAACTCCATTATATTCCTTCCTATGACTTTTGCAGAATATCAAAATGCACAAGACAAGAAAATTCCCCGAAATGTCTCGGACAAACCAAAAATTCCCTGAAATTTCCGTGATATTTCCAGGTGGCCACAATTCCCCTGATAATTCCAGGTTTTCAAGGTTTTCCAGGTGGGTGGCCACCCTGTAATCACATAAGAAACAAAACACGTAAAAGTCTGCACATCAGCCTTTGTGTTAATCTCTCTCCTAGTCGGCTCACTCTCCTTTTTGAGTCACGTATCTCCAGCGCATCCTTGGCAAGATCACTACCGCTACTGGCTGCAGATGTTGCGTATCGACATCCCTTCAAGCCACAAGACAGCAACGTTCTACCGCGAATAAGTTAAACATTTGTGACATTTTAGCATTGCGGTGAGTTGTTTAGTGTATTATTTTAATATGATTTGTAACCATAACAATGAACTCCACTTATTCAATAATTTCTGATGCCTAAAATGGTTCATTTCTTGCCATTTCGAATACAGGATGCTCCACTGTATTACAAGATATTTTTACCCAGTACTGTACCTTGAATGGAATGTGTTCCAACTTTCAGCTTTATCATGCAGAATAAATAATAATATAATTACTTGCTTTTTTTTCGAAACTAAAAAAAAAAAAAAATGAATTTAAAGTTTTTTGGCCAGTTTTACCAACTTGTCCTAAACTATTGCTCAAATAGGCAATGCTCAATAAAGTGTCTGGCATGGTGGGTGTTTCACCATTGAATTCACAACCATTCTCATATCAAGATCGCGAATTAATCACATATAAACAATGGATAAAAGTCTGCGCTCTTATAAACCACCCAAGGGATGGATGAATTTTGCTTGTCTCGCTAATACACAGCACTTGCGAGCCCGATAAGGCAGATAAAATGGCTGATATTCGTGAAATATTTCACCAGGACTGCTAATTAATGTTAAAACTTAAACCTAGTCTTTGTGCACAATGTTGAAAGGAAATTATTTTGATGTATTTGAGAAAAAGGATCAAAATACAACAAATGATGTTATTAAATTTTAATGTAACATAAAAGGTTATCACTGTACTATTGGCCATCTGGTCTGCCTTTGAGAGCAGTTTGCTTTTACAAGTTGGACATGATAGGTCCAGACTTGTCGCAACTTTGAGAGAGCTTGTGATGTGTAAACGAATCACAAATTTGCTAAGAATTTTGTTTCCTGCCAACGTGTAGAATGTAATGTGCATATACCTTAAAATTTGACTACAAATACCAGCCTTAGTCTGGCAATGCTTCAATTATAAATAGGGACATTTTCACAAATTGGTACATTACATCAAATATGTAGCGAAGTGTGGTAGGCAGTCAATGAGGTTACTCAGAAAAATAATACAATATGAGAGATAAGGAAGTAGTAAATGTCTCATATACAAATATTGTGAACTGTAAATTTTTGTACATAAACTTGGCAGAGTTAGAATGTAACATTGCAGGCCTAAGTGTTATCAGTCTATATAAAATATATTTTTTATGTAATTTTTTATATTAAATTCCAAAGGTGACAGTGTATTGGGGGAAGGAATGAACATAATTTTTTTATATAAGAAACTTAAAATTCAGTTAGGGAATTATGAATTAAATTATAGCCACATGGCTGAAGGGCGATGGCAGCATAGCTTTGTTTGAACAAGGGTACCCAATCTATACCATATTTGCCGGGGGTAAAGGCTTCAAATTCTTTTCCATGTTTATTTCTTATTTGGCCTCTGCCATATTAGGAAGCGTTTTGGAGCCTGGTAAACCATTGGCTGACACTTCGTATGGTAGTATTGGTGAATGGTGGGGGGCCTGTAAGACTGACTTGTTCACCTTATTAGGCAACAAGCCAGGCCAAGTCTGTGATTGGCTAGCTGAGTAAGGTACAGTAGTGGTCACAGGGTCAAGCAAAAAGACCATCACCAGACGAGAGAAATTTTCGCGTCGCGCGAGCGGGCTGCGGCTCGTTTCCCCGACGATACACTTGCAACTGGAGGAATGTTTTTTTTTGTGTTATACAATGGTGAAAGAACGGAATAAAAACTGAAATGAACTACAACTCTTTCATTTCAAGGGTAACTTAAAACTGATCCTGTAAAATTACGGGTGGAGTTAGTCATGGCAAATAACTTTACCATTCAGTAAAAATGCAGTTAGTTCATCATCGAATATACCAGCTCGCGAGGGCGTGGCTGGAAGTGTTGCTATCTGGCTCCAGTCGAGGAGTCTGAGTTCCGAGGTTAAGCAACACGAGAGGAGAGCGACGTGACAAGATTGATTAGTTAAAAAAACAACAAAAGATTACATGTAAATACATATACACTTCACCTCACAATCAAAATTTTAATAAATCTTAAATACCAATCAGTACACTATACACAAGACCTTCGCTGGTATTGCATGAACATAAGTAGGCTATGTGTTTATGCAGACTTACAATTACTTTTACCGGGAAATGTTATTAAATAATAATGATTATAAATACACATGTAAAATTAATTTATATTTCTTTAAAACAATTCACAGGTACAAAAATTGTTATTTATTAGACAGCCTCCATTTTCCTTTCTTTATCATAGTGTACTTCTAGGTTACACAAGACTTAAATTCCAGTTAGGTATGCATCCAATTACAGGCAACTAACTTATACTATGCTTAAAGGATTTGAACTATGTTTAAATGTTGGTGAAACACTATAATGTGCTAGACAAGCCCTAACTCACATTTAAGCAATACTTAAATACTAAAACATGTTTTTGACACCGACGATTAAATTGCTAGCACTTTTATTGTAAAACAAAGGAAGAGGCCGCTAGGCTATCAGTAAGCCTATGTACAAAAGACAGAAGCACAAGTACTCATGTTTTAGTACATGACAGATACACACACAAATAGGACGACACATAATCGCGGAAGCGTGTATCTTGACGTTTCGCTGCTTAGAGCAGCTTCCTTGGGTGAAGAGACATGGCTGACTGCGGCGTAGCTGCCGATGCATCTAGTGGCCAATGGTTGAACTGATATGAGGCGGGAGATTCAAAAGTGTCAAGTAGAAGAGGATAATGAGGATATACGGGCACAATGGCTGTGGGAAGCTGAATGACTGGTGATGTTATCTTATATTGAGACCTGGTGGTTGTCTGGATTTAGTGATATATTGATGAGATAGTTCCCATCGTCTGAGTTCAGAGATATTGCTTGTAGGTGTCAGGGCCCTCCCCACTCTAGTGTTGTAGCATGAGTCAAAGTCCTTGTTATGGTGGGCTGCGTGGGCAGCAACTGGTTTATCCTGTGGGTTGGTGTCTTTACCTGCTACGGCTTGTCTGGTGTCTGCTCTGTGGCCATTCATTCTCTGTCTCAGAGTGTTGGTGGTGAGACCAATATATTCAGCATCACAGTGTGAACACTGTAGCTGGTAGATGAAGTTCTTGGTAGCACAATTGTAACTGCCTTGGATGGGGTAAATGTGGTTGGTTTGCCTACTTTTGAATGATGTAGAGGCACAAGTGCCACAACGTGAGCTATTGCAGGGATGAGAACCTTTGAGATTCGTAATAGTGTTGGTAAATGTAGAAGATGGGAGTTTGGAACGTACTAGTTTGTTGTGGAGGTTGGGTGGTCGTCTGAAAATTAGCCTGGGTGGTTTTGAAAGAAGGTTTTGGGTTTGTGGTGAGGAGGACAGGATTTTGTAGCCTGAGTTGAGAATGGGTCGGAGTTTTCCTAGGCCTTCATGATATGGTACCACCAGGGGGATTTCTGTATACTTGGCTTTGGTAGTGTTGCTGGTATTGGAGATGGCTCGTTGGACCAGGGGTTCAGGGTAGCCTCTGTCTGTGAAAGCTTTGGTTATTTTTGGCACTGTTTGTTGAGGTCACTGCGAGTTTAACATACCGGTATGCGATTGGCTCTGGTGGCAAGGCTGTGAGGTAGTGACTTTTTGGCATGGTATGGGTGACACTGTTGGAATGAAGGTATAGAAGGTTGTTTGTTGGTTTTGTGTGTACTGAGGTGTGAATGATGCCATTGTGTAGTGCCAGCACGACATCTAGGAAAACTGCATGTGTCTCGGAAAATTACCAGGTGAAGTTAAGTGGACTGTAGGTATCCAAGCTGTTTAGGAAGTGGGTTAGCTGATCTTCTGTTAAGGTCCATATCATGAAGATGTCATCAATATATCTCATCCAGCAGTATGGTGGGTTGGGCTGGTGACTGAGGAAGTTATCCTCTAGTCTGCCCATGAACAGGTTGGCATAGGAGGGGGCCATGCGGGTACCCATGACAGTGCCCTTGATCTGGAGGTAGTATTTGTCCATGAAACTGAGGCTGTTGTTGCTGAGTGTTAGTCTGGCTAGTTCCACCAGAAAAGCAGTAGATGATTTGCTGTTTGAAGGTCTTTGGTTAAGATATTGTTCTATGGCAGATAGACCAGATGCATGGGGAATGTTGGTGCACAGAGATGTGACGTCTATGGTGACCAGATAGGCATCTTGCGGTATGGAGTCTAATTGTCTGAGACGTTCTAGAAAGTGGTTGGCGTCTTAAACTTTGGAAGGTAGCTGCTGGACCCAAGGTTGTAGGTGTGTGTCTACCAGTGCAGAGATCCTCTCTGTGGGACTGCCGATACTGGACACAATTGCGCGTCCAGGTGGTGGTCGTGTTGATTTGTGGATTTTGGGTAAGAGGTAGAGGACTGGTGTGGCAGGGGTCTGTTGGAGTGAGCAGCTTGATTGATTTATCTGACAGACCCTGGAGAGGGCCTTGGGATGTTAGGAACTGGTTTATGGATTGGTTGAACTTGGCTGTAGTGTTCTAGAAAAAGTCCTTACATTTGCATCATCAAAGAAATTTGACCATTTTGCCACAGTAAAGGATGTCTTAAAAGCTACGTACGTAAGCATTTCTTCGACAATCTACCCACATCCAGCCAATACAACAACCCTGTAGATCCAGCCCTGAAGAAGTTTGCACACCCCTCCCTCCCTCACACCCACTAGAGCAGTTTATCTCTTTCATTCTTGTCAACATTTCTGACCTGAACTTGACCAGCTCCCTCCAGTACACAGATAACATAACCTACCTATAAAGTGCAATCAGAGATCTCCAGACCAACAGCAACATCCTAATCCTACCAGCTGACAAGGGAAGCACCACTGTCATCCTCAACAGATCAGACTACATCCAAGAAGCCGAGAATCAACTGAATGACACATCCACCTATAAACCTCTGTAAGAAGACCCTACAGCCAAAACAGAGACCATTAAAAATATTATTTAACTAAAATATTGCCAAAACACATGTGATATACAACAAACTTCTAATCTAGCATCAATAACAAAATACAAAAATAAACCTGTAATCTAGCAATGGCACAAAGTTCCCTCTGAAACATCGCGCACTCCATAAGTAGATACATAAACTTTTCGTGATCGTGAAACTGCAACACAAACCTACGAATTACAGTAATTTTACTATTTCCCCCGAAGTTTTAACAATCCCTGAAAGGTTCACAAAAGTTGCTAACCCTGCAACCCTAATTAGCCTTGTTTTGCAACCCAAAAATAGCCTTGTTTTAGGTGTGCTCATTAAATTTTTGTAAAAAAATTAAATAACTTTTTTTGTATGCAACAAAGAAACATGTGCCTACCTAAAATGTTTTCACATTTCACTTTCTTTCTAGCCAAGGCCAGAGAAATAGCTGACGGCGCTATGTAGGCTATGTTTGTTAATATTGAGCATTGGCCAGCTGTTGAGGTTAAGTTCGTGATTATGGGGGAACTTAAATTAAGCGGTTATTCATGTAGTTAAAAATACAGCAGAAAAAATATGCATTTTGTTAGCATCAATAGTGTGTTCATTTTAATTTTGTATCTATCTTGGTAGTCAATTAGATCAATTTTACCAGTGTAACTATAGCCTAATTGATATTTTTACTATTTTTAAAAAAGTCAAAGTTTTGTTACCACAAAAAAAAATTTCTTACTCATGAAGGTGAAGATGGCTGCTGCCTATTTTTATGTACAATGTTTGTGAACATGCCTTCGTGCCAGTGATTAATACTGTTTTGGTTTAAGAAACGTGAATTGTTTATGTTTGTAACTTTGTAGTAATTTAGTGCTATACCGCTGTATATTTAATTTAATTACAAACTGTTTTTAGTAATTGGATGCCACTTTAATTAAATTTAATTTTTATTAACTTGCACAACATTTTAGTGGTCTGGTTCATATTTTTAGCCTTGACCTAGGCCTAACTTGCAGTGAAGTATGAAATTATATTTTATTAACTGCTTGTTTACAAAATTTCCAATGATTTATATTTCTTTGATTGTAAACCTAACCACTGATTCGGGCTTACTGTGTGTAAATTAGTGTTTCCACAAATTTCATCTGTCATTGTAGTTCTGTTTGGTTAGAACAAAATTGTTTCATGTAGGACTAATTTCAGTAAATGTTGAATTCTTGTGTGGTAAAGTTTGTATACTTTTTTTTTAATTTTAAAGTAGGCCTACACCAAACAGCATACACAATGTTGGTAAGGGACACTGTAATACTTAAAAATATTTGTGTACATTCGTAAGTTGTGGATCTTTTGAGATGTATTCAGTAACTGAACAACTATGGAGGCCTATGTCTACAGATAACAGTGACTGTGTATGTACTGAAAGGTAAGTTGGTAATTGTGTAAATAAAAACTATAGGCCTACTGCAGTGAAAGAGCTAAACAAAATTGTACTGCTTTTCGTGTATAGTTATTGATAATTTTTGAACTTTTGTTTCACCACTTTTGAATAATTTTATTTACCTAAAAGTTCAGGTCTCTCTTCATAAAATGTTTCAAGTAAACAGATGTATGCAGATAAGCAGGCATTGTAGCGCGTCGGCGCCAACTGAAGATGAAGATACTTACATCATCGGACTAAAAGTCCTGGTCACGGCACCATAAAATGTGACGCGTCAGCTGAAAAATAAGCTACTTTGCCATCATCGTTGAACACACATACTGGTCACGGCACCATAAAATGTAATGCGTCGGCTGATACTAAAGATGAATGAAGCTTACATTATTGTCAGGGCACCAGAAAATGTGACGCGTCTCGCAGAATGAAGATAACATTATTGTTGACTTAACCTCTCACGTGGCTAGTTGTGATCGTATAGTGGTTTTGTTGTAGTCTACTCAAAAAAAGGTAAACCTTATTTGCGTGACTGTTCTGTTAAATAATATTTTAAAGAAATCAACTTTACATACTGAAAGTTTTAGATTTCAATCGTAAGTCTGAAAACAACAGCCTGACGCTCCCGGGAGAGAACAGCTCAACCCCAAAAACTTGACGAATTTAAACAAAGTTTGAAAACTAAAACAAGTCACGACATCTAAATTACAACATTCTCGCGAAAGCGTGGACACTACCCTGAGTGACTAAACCACTGAAAAAAGTTCTACGTATACATGGCTGCTCTGCCACCTCGCTCCCACACAGTCCGCACAACCATCTCTCACCATGCTCAAACAACAAGTCCCACACAACCAACTCCGTCCGCGACTAGACAACAAGTAAACATGGCCGACCCCGCGAAGCTTGCTCTCTCCCTGCAGCGCCTCTAGCGGCCACCCAGCACACCAAGGTATAAACGTAATGGAAAATTAATACTAAATTTAATATAATAATAAATTACAAATCTTTATACTTTTTAACAACTTTTAAAGTGAAAATATTCTTCTGAAAACCATAATTACATAATAATTTACAACATAATTTTTTTACTAAATTAGAACTACGTGTCCTTCCATTGGCTCAAGCCAGCCCGCGCAAACATATTACCGTCTCTCTCGCACACTCAACGAGCGGCGGCGCATGTGCACTTTGTGAAAAGTAAAAGTATTAGAAAAACAGTTAAAATCTAAATATAACGATTCCTGGAACTGGGTAGGCACACCTGTGCCATAAAACAGAACTAGCCAACAATACACCCAGTCCTCAGTTACAATACAATAACAGTTAAGCTGCAAATGATAATATTAAATTTAAATTAAAGCACAAATTTGCCTCAGCCGAAACAAACCAAATTAAATACATATAAAATTTAACAATTTCAAAACTGATACAGATAAAATGCCAAACAACTGTCAACAATACCTCAAAGTAATTAAATAAATAATAGCAAATTCAATAAGTCAAACATAAGGAAATAAATCAAATAAAAAATCAAGACATGAAATTGTTGACCGCCTCACATTATGCAGACCCATAGTAGACCTGGTGACTTGTAAACTGAAACATTCCGGCATATGTGTCACTTTGAGTGACCTTTTAAACATCAACCTGAGTTGTGGGCACGTGGAACTGTTCTTCCTTCAGAATTAAACTTTCCTAACTGACTTTATGTTCCACACCATGCTGTGTTAAAGCCAAGGGTTTAGAGTGGTTTTTATGCTGCTGCAAAATAAAGCCAAGTTGTTTCATTGAATGAAATGATTGTTCAAGAACTCAAGTTACAGAAGAATCTGGCTGCACACTTGCTTAACTTTCGTTGCCATCAATACAATTTTACAGCAGACACATAGAGTGGAATCTGTGAATGGCAACAAAAACTGTCTTTACACAAGACTTGTGGTACATCCAGACAAATAACACGTACTATAGAGAGATGGTGCATTTACAAGTTGTAGTTACAATGAAGGTGGTGGTATAAGCCATACTCTTTATAACCAGGTTTCCCTGTATTAGGCAAATATTTCTGCCAAATATTTGTCTGCAGTGAGCACTGTAACTATCAGCACATCTTGTGGAGTTCCAAACAGACGAAACTATTTCAGAGTTTCTACTCCAAACTGTTACATGCAAACTGGCAGCATCCTCTTTCTCGGCCACACACACTTACTGAAGTTAGAAAAAATTATAGAGCAAGATTCCTTAGTAGATCTGCCATATTGGAAGAAGACTTCTATGCAGATGCTCTGATGGATGCCAAGGATCACAATTCAATCATTAAACTTCATGGATAGTTGGTATCCCTTCTCAAGGTGGGCAGTTTTGAGTTGCGCAAGTTTGCAAGTAACTGTTCTGCCCAAACTATTTGCAGATGACAAGGCTATTGCACGTCACTTTGATGCACCCCTTAAAGGTGCTTGTATATATTTTACGCTCAGCTCCACAGTTTGTAAATTGTTAAAAGTTAGGCCTACCTTGTTTTTACCCAAGGGGTCACCTAAATCCTTATTGTGAGCCGTGTTGCTGTAAAAACGTAATAATTAAAGGTTAAAAATATTTATATTTACCGTTTATGTATGTATATATTCACGCCAGCCATAACAAATGTAAACAAATGGACGCTATGCAAACAACGCCAAGCGGCGATTTACAGACTTTAAACAGAGTAAATATGTATAATAATGGTTTGTAAACGTAATATTATTGATTTTGTGTGTTTATTTTATGCTTTATTTATATTCTTTTGGCAACACTGACATTATTTTTACGGCCCCACGGAAAAGTTATAATGCATAAACATAATTTTTGGCCGAGTAGTGGGAAATTGTGGGTGTTGGGGTTGGCACGCCTGCTAGCCAGCAGACAGCCTCCTCTCCAGCGGCGGCCATCTTCACCACCCACTAACGGTACTTTCAGCCACCCCTCCAGGGTATATAAGGCGGGCGTTTGCCTAGCAAAGCAGTCAGTCTAGGACTCGGGTCTCCTCCCCGAGCAAACCTAACCGACCACCTCTTCCTCATAGCGGGTTGCTGCCTGGTAAGGAAGCCAAAGCCCCAACCACCTTTCCCGCATACAGGTTGCTGCCTGGTAAGGAAGCCGAAGCCTGTCCCACCTATTCCATTATCCTATAAATTGCTCAAGGAGACACCTGTTCCTAGCAGCGCGAACAGTGTGGAACGCGCCCTATCGTGGGGAGTTGATGCCATGTGGCACATCTCTAGTTTCCACCGGAAGTGGATATATCTGTGACAGTTTCCGAGGCTCCAGATTAGAAAGACCATGCGGTCAGTTTAGTAATTGTATGAACCAGTGTGTTAATTGTATGAACCAGTGTATTTATCGGTATTGTGCAGTAACAGTAAATTTAGTGTAAAGTGAACTTGTGCTTTGCGAAATAATGCCATTCAATTAAATTAATTGTTTCATTTGTGAGTAAAAGTAACTCATGACTGAGAATGACCTCTTAATATTAGACATCTCTCAGGAGGAAAGAGCCTCTATTGAAGGGCATAAAGCCCAAGCAGCTGCTGAACGCCGATTAGCGGCCACAGTTAAATCACATTCAGTACCCGCGGGAATTATTCTGGGTGAGTGGTTATACACCTAAACACCCTCTAGTTAATGTGAGAATTTTGCGCACCAAGCTTCCAGGATTGTATCGCATCTTCGGCAGGAAACCGCTCCCCTCAGGACGCCTGCAATCTTACTGCCCCTTCAGAGAACCTCACATGCTCTCCACTGTTACTCATACCTCCCTGAAGGTTACTAAAGACTCCCTCACGAGCAAAGTGCGACAACTTGTTCTATGGAGAAAGTGATGTCATCAAGATTCTTTGGTTACTGCGGGATCCTACACAAGATAACTTCATTAGAAGGTACAATCTCTCCTTGTATGGTTTTTTGATCCACTTGGATGACTTGCACCTATAGATAACTATTTTGCCAAATTAAGCAGTAATGGCTTTCGAAAACTTATTGGAATATTCCAATTGACATATGTCGCCTTCAAATGGGAAGGTTTTATTAATGAGTTACACAACATATTCACTATGAAAATATGTGTACATAACCTTAACAATTCTTGTTAATTGAAACATATTGCTGTTTTCTTTCAGTTATGGGAGTAAAACATGTTAAATACATGTAAACTGTCTGCTGTGCACTTGGAAACAGCAGAGCAATCATAGTGTTTTCAGAATTGGTTTTTAAGAATAGTGCTGTAAATATTAATTACTAGGACTTTTTTAATTGAATTTTTGTGATTTTTAAATTTTATTTAAAAGACTCAAAATGTTTCATTTTTGTCTAGAAAAACAAAGAAAAGTGAGGGAAATTTAATAATGATTATGCTGGCAAACTATTTCTGAAATTATTCTTGTACATGTATGTACAAACAAATATGTAATGGAAATACAGTAATAAATTATGTTAGTGATTGATTATGAATACATGTTTTCACGTATGATACATTTAAGCATATAGTAAAATGTCTATAATCCGGATGTCAATTAACCGTTTGGCGGATTATTCTTACACCAGTTTTCAAAATCGTGACCTCTAAATGCATGTTTGTTCAAAACCAACAGTCTAAATAAGTACGTATTTAAAACAATTTATTTAATTCTATTAATGATTACATTTTCTCAAATAACAAAACAAACAATAACATTTGTAAAACAATAGTAATCACTAACTCGATTCTTCCTGATAATACAATAATCAAGTCCTTTGAAATACAGCCACATGTTTAAACTCTAAAAGTCTGTAACAAGGCATCGTAATGTCATAGAATGTTTGATACGTAGTCATAGATATTTGATACATTATCATAACCGTCAACCCTATGAGTGCTGCATACATTCTCATTGCCACCAACCAGAGTGCTTAATATGTTCTCATGAAAACAGGAAACATGTAAGAATAAGAAGAATCTTGAATGGTGTCTCATTGTTGCTAACGCACTATATTATCGATTGAGCAGATTTTGATTATTTTATGAAGTTCGGTGTTCACACAAGGCGTTTATCAAAACATAGTAGGTATAATCTACTCTGTGGTGTTGGTCACGTGATCGGATCTACTCAGTCACTCGATTTTATGTGCTTTTTTCCAAGCGTACTTAAATTCAAATAGTAGTATGTTGGTGGCCTATTAAAAAAAATTCTGTAAGATCTGAAGAAGTGGTACATTTAAGTAGTCAATCTGGCAGGCCTGTGTTATTAGACTAGGTTAGGACAATGCAGAATTTCCTTTTGTACTGGTACAATATACACATATGGCATTAGAATTGTGTACTGTACAAATATGCTAGAGCTAATCCACAAAAATGTACATAGCAGTAAGGGATTGAAAAGTGTAAGTTCTCTGACATATTAACGGCTCCTTTTTACTTTAATCAAGATGGTAATAATATGTGTAACTAAGTTCAAAATGTTAAAAATATGTATGTTTAGAAGGCCTAACAATTAATAATTATATGATTTATTCCATACCTTAATTACATTCTCTGGCAATATCCTTACTTGATAAACTCCTCCAGACTTCTCGTCTGACAAGAAAACATTCAGACATCATATTTTTCGTGAACATGCACTCGAATGCCTTACAACAAATTTTCTTTTATGTACACATGCGAGTAACTGTTTGTTTATCCTGCTTGGGACCAGGGTAGACCTGAGTAGGTCCAGCAAGAATATCAAGATGAATAATTAGAGATCTTGCGGGCCAGTAGACAGTACTAGCACAATTTTAGAGTAACGTCTACCTTATTGAATAGATTGAGTATAATTTTTGTAAGTGCCTAAAGTGTTGGAAAACTATTAATGCGCACACTCTTTGCGGAATGTACCTTCTGTTTTGAATGGACGACCGGGAAAAAATAAATGCTTGTCCATGCAGTAGCTGACATTAATTAACACGGATAATCTGCGTTTTATTGTATTTATGTTTGAGGTTCTAGGGTACTTGGCAGGTACAAGTTGTCTGCCCAGCAGCTCAATGATGAAATCAGTGCACAAAAATGTGTTTGTCCTTGTGTGTGTCTACAGCGAGGGTGCGAGGCAGCAGCTGGAGACGTTACGTGCTGGAACGAGGCATCAGGCAGCTGTACTCATCCAGTCCATGTGGCGTGGCTGGCACTTGAGGCGACGGTGGCCTGCATTAAGGCGGAGTCTGGAGCTCCCCAGTACTACAGTGCCAGCACCCCAGGCACGGTCTAGCATAACTGCAGCTCCCGCTGCCACGACAGTCGCAGCTGCGTCTGTTGCCCCGGCTGCCACAACCAGTTCCTCTACACGGCCACGACCGCAGCCGATCGCCGGTACTCCACCTCCTGACCCTAACGAAAAGTGTGATCAGAAGATGATCCAGCAGACGTGCACTCTGTTTGGACTTGACCTGGTACGCTGCACTTCATGCTTTCTTTGAACTCATTGTCCTTCTCCAAAACAATCAAGCATTCTCATTTAAGATCACCATTTTATTTGTAGGGGCAGTATTTATTGAATTTAGTATGCTACCTACTTTTCATTTCCAACATACCGGATAATTCCTACGAAACGTGGGTTTTTGTCAAAGTCTTAGGTACACAGCACAGTAGTAGACAGTATGGAAACTTATATAGAGATAGTATTTCATGACTCCATCAGAATGTGTGCTCACACGTAAGATTTTACCATAATTTTCTTCGCGTAATTTTATAGCGATCTTCTCAGCTTTAGTTTATTGTCATTAGATTGGTGTTATTTTATATCTGTTATAATAATGTATATAAATGTAAGGGAACTGATAAGAGAAACAAAACAAAAACTAAAGTAATGTAGCAAGTGAAAGTGAGATTTTTTGGCTCAGTTTGGACAAAGAGCAGTAGGAATAGTACAGTTTGTTTCAACTCTAACTACAGGTAAGTTAAATTGAACCATGACATGTATTTGTACTGGAAGAAAGAACATAGGCCATTTTACAAGTTTTATTCAAAATTAAATAAGACTCAGGGGAAATAGGCCAATTGGAAATTACTTTAATTATACTAGAAAATAATGTAATTATACACTGAAAACAATTAAACTAATGTTCAGAATTATTTGGTGTTAAAAAAGATTATGCCATAATGTGAGAACATACTAACATACACAGAAGCACAATACCCAGTAATACGGGTAATAAATCTTCCTAGTTGAACTTACATTAGCAAATCAAATTGTCTGAAACAAAGTACTTAAAATAATTGTTATCAGTATGATGAAGGTGGGTCAGGTAGTCTGTCGACGAGGGCGCAGGGGTAGGGCAGCAGGATGCTTACCCTAGGAGACTGAGCTGCCTCCGGGGGCGACGTCCGCCATCTCCCTCGTCTATAGGTTTATTGCCAAATTATCAGCACTTTTATAAGTGTATGGTAGTCCTATATGTATTTTATTTAGTTTCCGAAATTAAAACTCCTCCCCAAAATTTCAGACTGTAATTCTGCATCAAATTACACTTTACACATTCAGGTTATCAAGGATTAGGGTTCTATTGCTTCACTATCAACTCACACTTGCATGAATCCTAAAATATACATGATTAAGTTCACATTCAACAATTGTGAGTGAAACTACAAATTGAACTGGAATCAATTCTCGCTTACAAATGCTGTTGATGCAGAACAGTCCTGAAAACTGAGAATCATAATATTTTCTATAGTTTCTGTTGAATGCCAAGATAATAAACTTGGTTTAAAGAGACCGACGGAATCAACATATGCTTTAATTGAGAATTTATTGTAATACTTTTTAGACTTTTGTCTATTGACTTTAATTATAATTTCGGTAATGTGTTCAAAAGAAAGATGCAAATTTTAACAGAAATACCACAACAAAACATTAACATCTTACATTCAGAAGTCTGTAACTACCCCACAATGTCAACTTTGCTGGGACTACAAATAAGGCCCAGGCGTAGTCGCATGGAAACCTGTAGCTACATATCTTGCTGCGGAGTTAGTTCAACTAGCAGCTTTGTAATTATAAAACTTGATGAGTGAACTTCCTATTAGGTGTACAAAGAAATTATTCAATTAAAGCAAATATTATCTGCTCACTACTAGTGTGTAGGCTATACAGTGGAACTTCGTTATTACAAACCGTGTTAATACAAAGTTCTCATTTATATAAAGTATTTTTCTTTCCCCTTGGAATGATATGATAGATTTAATATAAAATTTAATGGTCCATATAATTTTTCTTTATGCATAAAACAATGTCATACCATGTTATCTTGTTAAAAGCAGCCATTAGGGTGGTGATAATGTTTGAATTTTGGGGATTAATAACCTGAAAAATTGTTTACAGGATTTCTTGTGTTTTTGTAAATACCTGTTAATAGAAACCTCATTATTACAAACTGCACAAATTTCGGTCCCTTCAGGTTTGTATTAAAGAGGTTTGACTGTATATGTATTTGCCGGCATATAAGACAACTTTTAAATATTTTTGCCCTCAAAAATTGCTACTCGTCTTAAATGAGGGTGCAAAAATTTTTGGTAGCCAAAAATTGTTTGAAAGCTAAGCTGTAAGCCATGGAGTTGTATGCTGTTTCAAGGAATTGCGTTTTTCGTCACAAATGAAAACGAGTGCCCCGTTAATTTTAATAAAATTTACGGTACAAAATTTTGGTGAGCGTCATTCATTTATTTATTTATTTATTTATGCACTACAATATTTCAGCTCTAGGCCGGTTTAAAACTTGAAGTGTTTAACATTATACATAAATACACATTAATACAACAAGAAGTTCATTTAAAAAAGAATTAGTAAAAAAATTAAAGAATTGCGCAAAAAAATTTTTTTTGACAGTTACAAAACAATTTAGAGAAAAAGTGCCAATACTGTCACTTGCACTATAATAATTCTAATTTCAACATAACAAATTTGTGTACTATAATCTAACGTAAAGTTCAATTAACAAATAACCAATTTATCTTTGTTCTAATACTTTCTATAATGAAACTATTTGCTGTTCTGTACTTCCTCGCAGCGAAGCGGCGATCAATGCGAGCGCGTGCCGAGATACTTCGTCTCGCCAGCCTACAACTGTCGGGCGAAGAAAACGAGGATCTAGGTCCGCATGCTTTCATCCTTTGTCTCGCAAGCACAAGACTCTTGGGCGGAAAAAACGAGGATCTAGGTACCGTACCACACATTCATGTGTTTGTCTAGCGTTAGGCTGGAGGACAACAGCGCACAGGAATGCGATGACCTTGCAAGCAGCTGTAGTTACCCGACGTTGCCATGTAGTGCGCGGCGTGCCTCAGTCCCGCGTTGCCAAGTCGCGCACACCTGCCGGCATATAGAGATACTGCCGGCCGCCGCCGTGCATTTCCATGGCTCTCGGGCGCGCGGAGGCGAGTAGTAGCCAATTTTATTCGTTTATGTGTCTATTATGATGTTTAAATGGCGGTAATAAATGCATTGAAAATATATAAACTAAGTTTTTAATGGTTCAGGCAAAGGGAAAAAATATATTTCTGTCGGGAATTTCAAAATTAGTAATTTACTTTTTTTTTCAAGATTTTGTACCTTCAAAACCATGACTCGTCTTATATGCGGGGTCGTCCTATATGCCGACAAATACGGTATAATATGTATATGTATGTGTATATATATTATATATTTGTGTGTATATATAATATATATATATGTGTGTATATATAATATATATATATATATATATGTGTGTGTATATAATATATATATATGTGTGTATATAATATATATATATGTGTGTATATAATATATATATATATATATATATATATATATATATATATATATATATATATGTGTGTGTGTATATATATGTGTGTATATATGTGTGTGTGTGCGTGCGTGCATGTGTGCGTGCGTGCGTGTGTTGTGACGTGCACTGGGACGTAGCACTTACTTGGCCTCTTATCACACAGTAATTTCAATTTTTTTTGTCGTAAAATGTTTTTTTTTCTCTGTTTATAACAAATTAAGTAGGCCAACTTAACCAGGTATAAGGATGTTTACGGCGGGATCCAACCTATTAATTGGGGATGCGAGTAGAGAAATTTACATTAAAATTTTCTTTTTAATTTTAAATTTAACTTTAAAGCAAGAGAAAAGCATAGAATTTTACATGTCAATTTTATTGGATTTATATCGTGTTTGGACTCATTTGAAAGCTAATTTAATTTCAAGCAACTTTTCTAAGTAAACTTTTCTG
>PNEQ01008480.1:0-54871 GCA_003012365.1 Medauroidea extradentata
TATATATACAGTGTACTTACTCTGTACGGCCCACAAGGAGTTGTTGGAGATATGCTGCTGGAACACACGACTGTGGACCTTACATGCAGGCTCAGGTATGTTACTAGAGGACGCCAGTAGTACTGGTAGTATATATACAGTGTACGTACTCTGTACGGCCCACAAGGAGTTGTTGGAGAGATGCTGCAGGAACACACGACTGTGGACCTTACATGCAGGCTCAGGTATGCTACTAGAGGACGCCAGTAGTACTGGTAGTACAGGTACTGTAGAGTACACATTGTCGTCTGCAACTGCCGTCGCCACGAGCACCACCACGTACAACTGCCACCAGACCTGCATGGCCACTGCCAGACCTCCACCAGCCGAACTGAGCTCTTGTCTGTCGACCTTGTCTTGTTTACTAAGCGTGCGTGTCCACGGTCTGGCCAGAATCTGAAAACTATATGGCCCCACCTCCCTAACCTCTCCCTTCTGTGTTAATCTACAGTCACGTGATGCCTCTCCTCGTGTGCTCTGACTTGATTACTTTACAGAAACATTTTGAACTCTCTCAGATGGTGTGTACTAAAATTCCAAATCTCGTTTTTATGTCAGCAGCTCGGTAAAGCTTATTTTCAGTATTAAGTTAGAATCATGCCTTACGATAACCCAACTGTTATCGCAACATTTAGGGTGTTGTAGTTTAGTATTTGATGTAGAATACTTACACTAGTTTTTAAAATACTTCAAAAGGTATCACAAAATGTAAATGCTGAAAATGACACGTAATATACATTTAAGCTTATTTGATTAGTACTTCAATTGTTAATGTTCAGTAAACAACACGTCACTATTATTTCTACGATGTGTTGTTCTATATACTGGGTAAACGTGGTGGCTTATTGGTCATACAGACCACTCGCCTCCTACCACGGCGGTCTGTGTTCGATTCCCGGTGAATTCGTTTCCCATATCTGCATGTAGGAGACGTGACGAATATTGACATCGGTCAGCGGGGTTTCTTGGGGTACTCCCTATCGGACAGGTCTTGTAGTCCGTAGCTGCTCCATCCTCACGTAAGGGTTTGGGCCCGAATTTCTGTTTATTTACGAAAGTCTATTTTTTTACATGGACAGAAGCCAATGTCATAAAATCTTTCTGTTAATTAGTTATAACTGATTTTAGCTCTGTACTCTGATTCTGTCTTCCAGTTTTCCTCTGTCTGATTACACTTCACTGCGTCTGTTTTTTGCATTCAACAATACGAGGGCATTTTTTTTTTTTTTTAACTAGGGTAGTTATATATTCGTTTTCAGATGTAATAAAACTACCTTGACGTGCATGTTTACCAAGCTAATGTGAAACGTCACTGCATGATTGCCAAATTTACACTAACCAGCACTTAGCTAGTCATGGCATTCTTAAACGGGAGAAGTGGTTTCAGAAACGCTATTGTTTTAACCAGTGATTAGAAGTTTCGTTTATATAGTCAGATAACCAACACTTTAAACACACATTGTGAAACCGGCCCATAGTTAAACCAATTTCAAGCAAAGTTTTACATAGTTATTTTACGTTATAGGCTCTCATGTGGGTTTAAAAAAATATAAACTCGAAAACCGAGTAACTCGGGTCAACACCCTTACGTACAACCATACTTAAGCGCGTCGCGGCGAAATACGACTATTCTTTATATGACAAAACTATTGTACATCAACGTAAAGAAAACACATTTCAAACTATGTCGCTGTAGTTTCATCCACACGACAAGTTTATTAGAAACATTTTCGGGCGCATCAAATTGCCAAACATGGTTTTTGCTGAATGTGGTATCTGTAAAACTAACAACCGGATTCGAAAAACACAACAACAGAAACGAACGTTAGACTACTGGGCATTACAAAAAGGTACAACCAAATTTTTAGAAAACATTCAACATACACGAAGAAAGTAAATGTGTGATACGGACATATGTCCGAAAACGGGTAGTGTACATGATAGAGCCCCTTCCATTACCTCTCGTTACATGTCATCGTAAAAAACATTTCGTACAGAGACTGTTCTAATCACCCAATATCGTGACTGCATTGCATCTATTCAACTCACATGAAATGATGGACTGGAAGCACACAGAAACAAACAGTATTAGCATTACGTAACACACGTCCTTAAATGAAATATTCAAAATGACTCCCGTGAGCGAGGATATATGCATCTAGCCTCCGCCGCATGGAACCACTGATGCGCTGATGTATCCCTGGAGTATGGCGTATCGTATCACAGCCTTCCACGATACGGGCGCGAAGACTCTCTGCATCTGGTACCGGGGTTGCGTAGACAAGAACTTTCAAATGCCCCTATAAATAAAAGTCCAGAGGGTTGAGGTCGGGAGAGCGTGGAGGCCAAGGAATTGGTCCACCTTTACCAATCCATCGGTCACCGAATCTGTTAGTGAGCAGTGTACGAACAATGCGACTGAAATGTGCAGAGGTTCCATCGTGCATGAAGTACATGTTGAGTCGTATGTGTAAAGGCACATGTTCTAGCAGCACAGGTAGAGTATTCAGTAAGAAATCATGATAACGTGCTCCGTTGAGCCTAGGTGGAAGTACATGAGGCCCAATTAAGACGTCACCAACAATACCGGCCCAAATGTTCACAGAAAATCTGTGTTGATGACGTGATTCCACAATCGCGTTAGGATTCTCGTAAGGCCATACATGTTGATTGTGAAAATGTACAGTCTGATCTCGTTGAAATGAAGCCTCATCGGTAAATAGCACATTGGCACTGAAATGAGGATCGACACATTGTTGAATGTACCATTCACAAGAGTGTACACGTTGAGGCCAATCAGCTGCCATTAGTCCCTGCACATCTTGCACATGGTAGGGATACAGCAGGTTCTCATGTAGCACTCTCCATGCAGTTACGTGGTCAACATTACCTTGTGTAGCAGCAACTTCTCTGACGCTGACAGTAGGGTTGTCGTCCACTGCACGAAGAATGGCCTCTTCCACTGCAGGTGTCCTCGTCGTTCTAGGTCGTCCCCAGTCGCGAGTAACAGGCTGGAATGTTCCATGATCCCTAAGACGCCGATCAATTGCTTCAAACGTCTTCCTGTCGGGGCACCTTCGTTATGGAAATATCTCTCGATACAAACGTACTGTGCCACTGCTATTACCCTGTGCTAATCCGTACATCAAATGGGCATCTGTCAACTCCGCATTTGTAAACATTGCACTGCCTGCAAAGAAGTACGTGATGAACACTAAGCGAGTGATGCAGTGTACAGTACAGCAATGCGTGGCGTGTCAACACGAGCAATGCAGTCCAGATTACCTTCTGTCAAGTGGCCCATCTTGCGGTGAACATAGAAAGTAAAGTACATTGTAAAGAACCAATCCATTGGGTATTTGTGACATTTTCTGTACAAAGTGTTGTTTACGATGACATTTAACGAGATGTAAGGAATTGAGCTCTACCATGGTAACTAAGCGTTTCCAGACATACGTCCATACCACATATTTTCTTTCTTTGTGTGTGGAATGTTTTCTAAAAAGTTTGGCCGTTACCGTTCCTCTGTTACTGTTCTTCAAACACAGCGTCTGTCGCCTGTTATACAGAGCTCTTTAGGGGCAGTTTACAGTCGTCATATTACCTAATTTATTTATTTACTTAATTCTACCAAGAAAAATGTTAAATCTCAGATTATAGTAGGGGCCGCGGTGGCCGAGAGGTCAGACCTCTCGCTTCTCACCAAGGCGATCCGGGTTGGATTCCCGGCGGGGTCGGTCCCCGGATTTTCGCGTGTGGGAATCGTGCCCGACGATGCCGCTGGTCGGCGGGTTTTCTCGGGGATCTCCTGGGTTCCCCACCCATTCATTCCGGCGCCGCTCACATCATATCACCCCTCACCAGCGATCAAGACGATGTTAAGCGCTGATCAAAAACCTCTTTACCTCTTCTTCATATTAATGTGCAGATTCCGTTCAATTTGCGCTAAAGTAGAGACAAGAATCATTACCCAGTCAGCACAATTGCTTGTATTAAATAGTAGCTCGTTCCCACAAACTTCGTTTTTTTTTTTCAATAATAATTTATTGCGATAGAATTTCTGAAACGAAAAAGCTTTGAAAAGTGTTAATGTGGACAAAGATAAGGGTCATTAATGTCCGTTTTAGAAACATTCTGAGATGAATAACTATTGTTTCACGATTTTTTTTGCAAAAAAAAGGAGGGGGGGGGGATCCTGTTCTGCCGCAGTATACGGTTTTGCCTCCCACCTCCCCGAACTAGAAATACTTTTGGTAGAAGCCAAATTTTTTTTTCATTAAATTAAATTCTTTTTGGGCACCCGTTCTGCCCCTATACCCCATTTTGTCCAGCCTCCATCAAAAAGTTAGGTTTTTTTTTTTCAGGAAAAACCTTCGCGGACGCATTCGCAAGGCAACAACTCACCAAAGTTTTATTTTTTTATTAAGTATTTCTGGTGTCTCTTTCTACCCCCCCCCCCTATTTCGTTATGCCGCCCGACTTGAAAAAATAGTGTAAACAACTCGCAAAAATGTATTTGTTTCCCTAAATTCATTTAATATCTTGCTCTGTTTCTTTACCTCATTTTGCCTTCCCTCGGCCAATTTTTTTGCAGAAATTTCATCGCATTTGGCTGACTGATATAGAACCGCATATAAGACAAACAATCACAAGTTAGCAGTTCGCCTGTGGCGTTGCCCGAGTGTGTTACTCGTAACATTGAGTATTTACTTCAATTGAAGGACCTCTTTGTACGCCAGATTAGTAGATCGGCCATCAAGTGTTAGGATAACCAAGCTGCAGGCTGTACTTACTCTGCAGTTGGCTACATAGCTATAACTGCCGTGTGAAAAACTGTCCTTTGTCTATCCCTGCCAATCTTAACAACTACCCCGGGCTATATTTGTAGTCATAGCAAAGCAGACATTGAATATGAGACAGTATTTGGATGATATAAGTAGTACACGTGGTATGATGACTCGTTTAATTCTAGCGCGAGTATTGATGACAGTGCCCTCAATACATACCGTCTAAAGCTAATTAAAAACAAATGAAATATTCAGTCACTGGGCAAGTAGAGATTGTACAATCATATGTAACATTGCAGAATGTCAAATTCCCTATAAATTATTTCTCTAAAGCTATACTGGCTTTTTGGATCGTCTACTCTGAGAATTTACAAAGACTACATCCACTCACCCTCCCTCCCAACGGGTATTTGAGAGTTATTTACTCATAATAAAAACTCAGCTAATTATTTTTCGTATTTACGTAAGCATCATTCTGAAACAAAAAAAATATCTCAATATCTCAACTGATTGGGTAGATATCATGGGGTGAATGGAATTTTTTTTTTTTTTTTTACTTGTTCACATTCGAATTTTACAAAATCTTACCATCACGTGTTAAAAATTTGTACAAGTATCCAATTGAGGTTAAAATCACGACGACAACCCATTGGGTCAAGTGTAATCAACGATTCATTTAAAACACTTATCATTCTTTCATCGTTCTATATTGTTCTTAATTATGAATGTATTCTCGTCTTTTCTGAGTCATCAGAGAGAACGTATGTAAAAAGTATTGACTAATACTGAAGGCATTCAGTCATTTAGGGTAACTTTGTACCATTTTGGGGTAACATTTTACAAGGCATTTTCTTTTACATTATATATTTGTGGTATTCAACCAATATGCAAATTTTAATATTAGCAAATTCATGCATCTAGAACACAACCGTATTCTTAAATTGTAAGATTCTTCATTTGAAATTAAACTAGGCTAGTGGTACAAAGTTGCCCTGACTAGTACAAAGTTACCACAAAAGACTGCACGTATATTGCTAAAGCTCTGTAATAACATTTGGAGTCATTTAAATGAAAATATTTTTATGAATTCTAAGTTCGAAATTTACTACGCACGCTGAGACCCTGCCTTAAGCACTGTTGACTTCTGACAATTGTGCCTCGTATGGTGTCTTGCTATGTGGGCAAGTCGGACGCCTGAAAGCAATTCCTAATATTGGCGCACATCTGTTCTCCCTATGATGCAATCGACAGTTAAAAAAGAATCATCAATATTTTTTTTTTAGTAAAAAGCTATTTGCATAATAGCACTAGCACTTTTAGCAGTTATACCTTTAAAAGAAAACTGGTACAACTTAAGCAAAACACTACTTTCTTCTAAACTAAAAGCCTTAACATTCAACACACGAGTCGCAGGGTGACGGTTAAGATCCTTGTCCGAACTTAGAACACCTTCCTCGGCAAGTAACGTCTTCCGTATCTCTTTCTGTTGTTTTCTGTTTTCATTTTAGCAGTGCGTTATATTGTGTTGTAATCAGATGACACTTCAGCAGATTGCTTCGTAAGTAGACCCGAGGATTCTAACCAGCTTGCTTCATTCGTCACATTTCTCTCAACGCTGTTGCTTTCCTACGCCACTGGGCGGGAAACAGGACTACAAACAAAGCTTTAAAGAATTTTTACTTGGTTATTGATTTATCCATGCGAAAGTTTTGTTAATTAGTACAGTATCTAATTAGAAGGTGTTCAGCATGTTGAATTCAGTAACATGTTTAGTTGAGCCATACGTGTAATTCTAATTTTTAGAAGGAGCTACAGCTCCTTCAGTATCTGGAGATATGCCCCCAAAATAAGAAATAGGCAGGCTGTGATGGACGCGAAAGGCATTTGTGTCCATGCCAGATGTTGGAGGGGTTGGTCTCCTAATAGACACATGAAATTAGAATCTTCTGAGAATAATAGTGTTACGATATGTTACCCATGTAAGACTTCTGAAGCACGAAATTTAAGGCCTGGAAGTTTCTTTTAAAGATTCCATGCAAGTGTATATAACTGCTGATAAACACAATGTGTAGGACTATTTGCTTGTAGGTTTGCATAGAAGTTCTCATGCAATGTTCAGCAAGAACTTATTTGAAATGGTATATTGTGTGTATGGACTTAAATCAGAAACTGACAAATGGGGCTAGTGAGGAAACCATATTACTCAACATACATGAGGCTATCAAACACACTTATGTTTGTAAAACCGGTGAGAAATTTAAACGTGCTTGAAGAGCAGCAATGTGGTATATTCTACATCAGTGGTACTGAGATCCCATCAAGGCAGCAGAGTTTAGAATTGTTTTCATTAACACTTAACACTTAAGAGGGCGTGGTACATAATTCAGCACTAAAAGCATTCATCTGTAACTGTAGGTTTCTTGAAGCAAATTTGCGAAAATTAAACAATAGTAATGCAAGACAATAGTTTTACCCAACGTTTTAAACAAAATTGTTTCCAGTGTTACGAACTTCTGAGGCACAATCTCTGACGCCGGATCCTCGTGCATTTAACTGCGGCGCAAGAGATCACGCGTAACGAATTTGTATTTCTGGAAAAATATTTACTCATAAAGTTGGCAGATATTATTATCTAGGATTGTCATTGAGTATTTTATCCATACTGGCTTCGAAAAAAGCGTAGAAATCAATTGATATTTTCAGCGTTTATTTATCTGCCTCGCACTTTTAAGGACACTCTTAAGGACACTCTTAAAGTCATCCAAATGTTAACTAAGTTAGTGTTTAGTCGTTGCCTGGCACCTCCAGTTGGAACATCTTATAAACATTCATCCAGAATGATGACTAACTGAGCTCTTGAAAAAGTGTGCCTATGGACATCCCTCGCAGACCACATGAGGTCATCTCCCATGATCCAAAGCAAAATCAAAACGATTTGTGCAAAGAAAGGAAAAATTTACAGATGTGTATTTTTAGGCAGTGTTGTTGGATGAGCAAGAAACACTTGTTTCCGTACCCTTGGACAAAGACTAACTGAGCCAATATCAGTTACTAATAACTTTCATTGCTAGTTCTACATGAAGCCTAAGATAATTTATAAATGTTTTATTGCCTATACTCCACTTACTGTAAAAATGTCAGGCCAAGAAGCGTATGTAGTGCTTCCAAATCATAATTATTATTTTATGTTACCACACATAATAAGTTAGACATGCATTACATAACACAATTGCTAAAACACCACATTATACAGAATCTCATTCTGAGGATATAAAAACGTCTAAGATTGCTGATATGATCACTATCATTTGTAGAATAATTAAAAATTAAGCTTTATAACACCACAGTGTAACTTCTGTTGTCAAAAATGTTCGTCATTAAATATGTCATCAGAGTTGTTTTATTTTTTCTAAAATGTATCCCTTAAGGGTGTTCACGTGGCTAAAGTGCATAATTGTATATTTGTACGACATAGTGTTGGTTTTATATATGTTACTTGTGACTACAATTTCCGCTTGTAAAACTTTTTTTTTATATCTCATAGTCTTCACATAGCGGAATGTCAAAGTCAAAATTTGCAAGTTACGGGAACATGCTAATAACAAAAACAAAATTACCTACTTGAATTACATAATTTACACTGGAATTAGGTAGTTTGGGCCAAATGCTAAAATACTGAAAACCACACAAGTAAGCTCCTTTGTATTTAAAAATAATGGTCATATATAAAGAAAATTATAGGTATTTTAGAATTGTTAAAAAATACAAAGGAATTAGCACATAACCCATACTATCTAATTCCAGTGTAAATTATTGCATTCGCGTAAGTCAGTTGGCATTTGTTATTAGCATGTTGCCGTAACTTGCCAATTATGACTTTGACCTGCCGCTATAGGAAGACTACGAGAGCTAAGAAAGTTTCACGAGTGGAAAATGAAGTCAAAGAAACGTTTGTAAAACCAACACTACGTCATACAAATATAAAATTATGCGTTTCTGCCACGTGAACACCCTTAAGGAGGCTCATAAACTGTCCTTAAGGGCACAGTTCCCCTCAGTTTTCGATGTCTTTTTTTATTTTTATATTTGTACCAGATATTTTTATTCTTATTTTAGACATAAACTGTGATTAAATCTTCGTCTTAGGAAATTTGTGTAGCTCTCATAGTTTTTGCGTAATGAGTCGTAAACACCAAAATTTGCACTTTATGGTTTTATGTACGCCACTAAAACCAACTGACATACCAAACCGAAAAAATTCACAGTGTATAACAATGTTTTATGCTATGATTTGAAATATATAAAAACAAAGAATATTATACGTTTTTATTTAATAAGTAATGATAAATTTTAAAATTAAAAATTAAAATTGTTTCTAAAAACACAAAAATATTATTTTTTTTGGTTTTTATGTACGTCAAATCATAGCCTACAATATTGTTATACGCTGTGAATTTTTTCTGTTTGGGATATCAGTTGTTTAATGTCATAGCCATCTATCGATCACCAAATTCCCCAAATGGTGACTGTTTTTTCGACCCTCTAGAGCATATAATCAAGAAAGTTGTAAATAGAAAAGAATTCACTTTAATATGGTGATTTCAATATTGACTTCAACAGTGCAAATCAGCACACTTCCAGATTACAGAATCTATTTAAACAATATAACTTATAGGCTTTAATTACAGATCCTTCAAGAATAACAAAACAGCATTAAATGTATAGACAATATTGTTACTAATATTAAGGTTAATTCTACTACAGGTTAGAAAGAAAATACGTTTTCTTATGGGAGAACTTGGCACAGGGAAAATTTCTGCCACTAGTTTCGCTTCAATCGCTAAGAGACCAAATAAATACAAAACCATAGTAATATTAAATTTAAATAAACTTGGAAATTTGATTAGTCATTCAATTTAGTTTTTAAGTGAAAAGAAACCAATTTCGTGTTTTAAATTATCAACTTAACGTAACTTAAAATTCAGGAAAGCTCTGTGATTGGTCAGTTTGATGCATTAGCGATGCCAGCGCTCAAGTGGCAGAAATTTTCCCTGTGCCAAACTTATAACATTGATCTTTCTAACCTGTAGTAGAAATAACCTTACTAATATCAACCTTAATCGTATATCTGATTTCACCTTCGAATACACTACCAGATCACCTAGCTCAAAATGCCATTATAAATTTAGACATGGTATCCTCACATAAGAAAAATATACAATCAGTTTTCTTTATTCAAAGACATATCTTTAATGAGATAAACTTACACAACTTTTAACACACTCCTTTATTATGAAAACTGGCAAGGTATTCATCACTTGTATAACCCTAACACTGCTTGGATTACTTTTATTACTAGATTCATGCTACATTTCAACAGTGCATTCCCCATTAAAATTTGCAAAATAAACAAAAATTAAAAATTAAATTTGAATGACAAAAAGGAATATCTACATCACTAAAACAACTTAAAATTCTAAAACAGAGGGCAAAACCAGTAAGAATTTAGGCATCATAATTCAATATAAGAGCTACAACAAATGTTACAGTAAAGTTGTAGATACTGCAAAAAACCTTGCCAACAACAGACAAATAATGGCTTCCCATAACAAAAGCAAAGCAATGTGGAATACGATACATTTTGAAATTAAAAATAAACCTAAACAAGAAAACATTAAACTTAATATAAATGGAAGGGTAATTAGTGATGGCTATCAAATTGCACAGAGCTTTAACACCTATTTTTCGACCATAGTTTCCAAACTCATTGCTGAAACAAAAAGAAAAAGCACACCAAATAATGTTTGCGTCCCCCTGTTTGACAATGAAAAACAGCCCATATTTCAATTATCTTTAGTTAGTGAAAAAGAAGTTGTCAACATAATAAACAAACTAAAAAAACATAAACTCTGTTGGTCCAGATGAAGTACAATTAAAAGTAGTAAAATCATGTATGTTTACCATAGTGCACTTGCTTACTTACATTTCTAATTTATGCTTGTTAGAGGGTATTTTTCCTCGACAGACTAAATATAGTAAACATTTCCCCTCTTCACAAAAAGGGTGATGAACTAAATATTAACACTTATAGGCCTATAGCTTTGCTAACACTGTCTTCCAAAATATTGGAGAAAATTATATATGAATAACTAATAAATTTTATCACAGAGAACAAAATCATAACAGGTAGCCAATTTGGTTTTCTGAAAAATAGTTCTGCTGAACATGCTTTATACACATTTGTCAGTAAAGCAATTGAAACTTTATACAAGAAACTATTTGTCGCTGGTATGTTTGTTGACTGTGTCAACCATGACATTCTGTTACAAAAAATGTACAAGTATGGTATTAGAAATAAAGAAAACACAATGTTTAACTCATACGTATAAAAAGAACCCAATTTACTAAGCTAACTCAACTCAATGACAAAAATCATAGCATTACCTATACATCTTCCACTCTGAATATTACTGTTGGTGTTCCCAAAGGGTCAATTTTGGGCCCCATATTATTTCTAATTTACACGAATGACATCCCTTCATGCTTATCTCATGGTGAAGCAGTAATGTTTGCAGACGACACATCACTTATAATAACACACAACAATATAAACCAGCTCTGTGAGAATGTAAGAACTGCTGTTCTGGAAATGGAATCATGGTTTCTGTCGCTGAATGTCTCCAATTCAAAATTTATGTTGTTCTCATACAGTAACACCAGTATATACCCTTTCGAGCAGTTTATGGAATTGGAAATTACGGTGAATGGAGATACTCTTACAGCTACCAATAACACAAAACTACTAGGTGAAATCATTGATCAAATTTTAAATTGGAAACAAAACAGCCAAATGCTCAGTGTAAAATTGAGTTCCTTATGTTTTGCTGTATATCCTATAAAAAAAAAAGTATGCTCGGATGCTACCGTACTTTCTCTTTACTTTGCCAACATACAGTCTATCCTAAAATATGGTCTAAGTCTATGGGGCAGCTCACCATACTGGAAATGTTTGTACTACAGAAAAAAATTATAAGGATAATAGCTGGTGTAAGCATAAAACTCCATGTAAACCACTTTTTCAACCATTTAGAATATTGACACTACCATATACATTTATCAAATAATTTTATTTGCAGCAAAAAACATAAAATACTACAGAATACTATACATACTCATAACACACGAAATAATATGAAACTACACTACATGTCCTATAGAACTGTTTTATTTGAAAGAAGTCCATATGAAACTGGAATTAAATTCATCAATAATCTTCCTTCCTTATTACTAAATATTAACAAAACACGCATAACTGACTATTTTAAAAAGCAACCAAAGCTGTACCTACTAAATAAAGCATTTTATTCGGTGTATGAATTTTTTAACCCCACCTCAAAATAGAAACTTATTTTTAAGGGTGCTGAATTGCACTGTTGTAGTCAAATTTCATATTATTTGTATTGTTGCTATTTGTTAGTTTCTATTTTTGACGTAGTCAAATTTCATAGTTATTTGAATTGTTGCTATTTGTTAGTATATATTTTCTAAAGCGCAGTACACACAGGCATATCTTTCTTGTACATGAAAGTGTGCATCAAATGTGTACAAGAAAGAAAACACTAGCCAGTTTTCTAGCTAGTATCCTACCAAATTAATTGTTTAGTTCACACGACCAACTTTCTTGTACAATCTGGTGTACAACATTAAAGTTTTAATAGGTACAGATTTTATGGCTGTATTTCGAGTATTGGAGGTAATAAGTGCAATATTTATCGTACCTGCACCTTATGCTTTAAAATGTAAAAATGGAATTATTGTCTCTTGTTAATTATATCCAGATGTAAAATGACATGGCGCACGATGAGCAAATATTCCTTTAATAACATATTTTGTTCAGCAAATACTAAATTTATTTCCAAATGTTTCGTATTTGTAAGCTATTTTGTTCAGAAACATTCGCGCGTGCATAAAAATTATTTGTTTGCATTCTACTTGTACAAGGAAGATAACGGAAAATAGGACCGCCCCTATCCTGCACTAGATAGTATACAAGTCCTTGTGTACTAGTCACTAGTATGGTCGGTGGCCGTTCACATGATACAAGTTCCCTATAAGTCGCGGTGAACAAGAATGTGTTCACCTTCTTATACAAGAAAGATGCCCGTGTGTACTGGGCTTTAGGTTCTCTGTGATGTCCTCTTCAATATTTTTCAACTTCGAGTTCTTTGACTGTCAGGCACTGTAATTGTAATATTATTGTATTAGCTATAACCTCGTACATATTATGTTTGTCTACTAATTGAACGATATTTGGCTACACTTCAGACTGAAACAGTATAATCAACAAAGGCCAGAAGTATCAATTAATGATGACAATATTACTCAGTCAAACACAACAAAAATCCTAGATGTACATATAGATGAGAATCTTAACTGGAAACCTCACATTACTAATTTATCAAAAAAAATTAGCGCAATGCTTTTTGCTGTAAGAACAATCTCTAAACTAACTAATATGGATGCACTCAAAATGGTTTACTACGGTTATGTTGAACCACACTTGAGATATGGCATAATATTTTGGGATAACTCCATAAATGCCTCCAAAATATTTATATTACAGAAAAAAATTGTCCGTATAATAATGCACGCCAAAAATCATGTTTCATGTAAGCCTCTCTTTAAAAAGTTAAGTATTTTAACTGTACCGTCTTTATCCATTTATGAAATTCTTATTTTTGCACATACTCAACTCAATGGAATACAGAACTCTAGTTTACATAACTACTCTACCAGGACAAAAAATAATCTTCATGTACTACAACACCAAACAAAATGTTTTGCAAACAGTCCAAGATACTCAGCAATATGTTCATATAACAAACTTCCATCTCACTTTAAATCAGCAAAAAACTTAGGTGAATTAAAAAAAAACTGAAAGGCATGCTACTGGACTTTAATTTGTATTCGATAAAGGAATTTGTGGATGGAAAAATATCCTGAGTTTGTGAATTGTAATCTTAAAAATTAAGTTAAGGAGTTCTGAATCTCTTATGTTTTGTGTCAATCTCCTACGGGTTATGTTTTGTGACTTTTATCTCTTGTGTTAATGTAAGTGCTGTGTGCTATTAAATTGTATGTATGTGTGTGTATGTATGTATGTGTATATAACTTATAGTGTGTATATATATATACTGAACATGTATATAGGCTACCCTAAGTTTGTGAATTGTAATCTCCTAGGGGTTTATGTTATGTTTGTGACTTTTATTTCTTGTGTTAATGTAAGTGTTTTGTGATATTGAATTGTATGTATGTACAGACCTTTGACGAGTCCTATGCTACGTGTACCATTGCTGTAGTACAATCTGTAGTCTACTGGACAATAAAAAAATTTAATTGAAATCAAATCAAATCAGTTCCCGCCACTAGGTGCCACTTTCATCGTACGTGACCATGGAGGTAAAAGATCTCCACGTACACGACATGGCTAGTTTTCACACATGTTACAGGCTTTTAGTACAGTTTCGGAACGTTCATACCTTAGTATCGATTTTTATCAATTTGAAATTTTCGATATGTAAATAAAAAAAAATACAAACGAAGCGGTCGAGCTGTTGAATTATGATAAAATTAAAAATATTAGTAATCGGGCCATGTGAGGTTAGTAATCAGTCTGATTGAATATTTCATACATTATTGTTGTAAATTTGTTTTACGCAGTGATTTGTTTGTTTAGAGTGGGAAGACGACAATCGCAAATTTGCTCGCAGATGCGACAGAAAACACCGGAGAAGATTACCACCCCACTCAAGCAGTGAGGATACTCGAGTTCGAACGATCAAATCTAAATGTCAACAACACTTCATCAGGGGCTGAAATTGAGTTGTGGGACTGTAGTGGCAACCGTAGGTAAGGACAGCTCATAATAAGTTATATGTGGGTAGTTTATCAAGTTCATTGTAGTGATTGACTTTATGGCATAACAATCCTGGCGTCAATGACGTAACGCATTTCATCTCTTCACATGCCTAAAGCCCGTGCTACATCGACCGTAAAGTAGCCGTATAAAAATAACAGTAACCGCACCGTAAGAAATAGACAGGTTTCTATCCCTGTTACGGTCTTACGGCGGCTAAGTAGCGGTACGGTGTGTTGTAGCATGCATCTCTCAAATGTGTTTGTTCAATTTTTACGGTTATTTCTTACGGCGAATCTAGCACGGCCTTTAGGCCTTTAGGCCTTTAGGCCGTGCTAGATTCGCCGTAAGAAATAACCGTAAAAATTGAACAAACACATTTGAGAGATGCATGCTACAACACACCGTACCGCTACTTAGCCGCCGTAAGACCGTAACAGGGATAGAAACCTGTCTATTTCTTACGGTGCGGTTACTGTTATTTTTATACGGCTACTTTACTGTCGATGTAGCACGGGCTTTAACTCCAGGCTTTGTTGTAAGTTCACGAGCTGGAGTTTGTTAGGTTATTTCAGTCATGTCAGCCAGAACGCTAAATGCTGATTAGAGTTTTAAAGCCCCGTTCACAATTGACACGGTACAAGTAAAAAACATAGCGTAAGAAAGTGAATATCTGTGATACGAATAGTGGCGTTCACAACTAATAGGTACTTGGCATGGCTTACTTGGCGTAACTTGTTTGGCATTGCATTAAAGATGGTCATCTCTGAGTTTTCTACGCCAAGTTTTTCATGCCAGCCAATAAGAATGTGAAACATAATAAGAGCTGTTGGCGTGAAAATTTTCATTCAATAGTTTTATTGTTGCTTATTTTCTGATTGGTCAGGAAATAATATATTTCGTCATGATTGTGTATGGACAGTTTCGCATGTTACCTATGCTGAGTGAGTTATATTTTTTTTTTCATGCTGATTGTGAACGGGCCTTTATTTTCTGTTTGGTCAGGAAACAATATATTTCTTTATGATTGTGTACGGACAATTTCGCATGTTGTGCTGTTTAAGATATGTAATTTTTTCATGCCGATTGTGAACGACTTTTGAGGAAGCGGGAACTAAAAAACTTAAGCTACAAATTTTATAAGTATATATTTTGTAAACTGTGACATCTGCAGTTTACTAGTTGTTTATATATTTTACAAACAATATTATTTTTGTGCTTGTTGCTTTGAAATTTTGAATGTAGTCCATTCAGTTTCATTTTATTACCGTAATAGAGGTTACTTTGGACATGTAGGGTGACTTGAGACATTTCCTAAAAAAATATTATTTCCACATAAGGTAGCACTGAGTAAAGAAATTAACTTGTGATAAATTTTGAATCGTGAATGTCTACATGAAAATAAATTTATATTTACTGACAGTTGACACACGTGAGACTTACGTGAAGTGAGCCATATACAGAAATTCTCAATGTCATATTTATATATTTGTACTAGGCCTAAATTTTTTTTACTTTAGATATAAATTGTGACTTAATTTTGCTGTAATGAAATTTTTTTATCTCATAGTTTTTGCATAATGGCTCATAAACTTCAAAATTTGCATTTTACAGTGTTATGTACTTCACTAAAGCCACCGGACATACCTAACTGGGAAAAAAACGTTACTGTGGATAACAATGTTGTAGGCTATTAACTTAGGTCTCCCTCCTCCTATATATATTGAAAAAAAATTTTCTTAAATCATTTTTAACTAGGGGCCTATGATTTTAAATTTCAGCAGTTTTTTTTTTCCTTCTCAAGTACTATGAGAGATAAAAAATTTCATTAAAGTCAAATTTAGTCACAATGGACTACTAGAAATAAGGTGGTTGGGCTTCACATGTTCCGGATGAGATGTATGTAAAGAAAATTGATTATTTGTTTGGAATTTGCCGCTTTTCCAGGTAAACATTGATCTTGTGCATTTGCGTATCTTAACCACAAAATGAAACTTATATTTTTTTTACACTTTTATTACACAACATTTTTTGTTTCTGTCGTCACCAACAAATCAGCATGTTTGTAAACAAGCTTTGTTTCCCACTGTACTCTCCCCCCTGCGGTGTGACGTCAGAGGGTGTGTACTTCAAGTCGTCCACGTCTAAAATAAGAAAATAGTATCTGGTACTAATATAAAAACAAAAATATGACATTGAAGATTGCTGTAGACCATGCAAGTCATTAATGGGAATGTTTTTTTTTCTGGTGCAATTAAATTATAAGCTGAATGTTTCAGAGTTGTATCAGGAAGTAAATAAGAACAAATGTGTTTAATTTGACAACTCAGTAGGTCTATACGCTACAAAAAGTGGTATTAAATAGTAAAATAGAAACTGACCAGAGTATTGAGAAGATACAGAGAGTGTGGAAGAAGATAGATCAGAGAAGACAGTCCATGCTGGTGAGAACATTGACAGACGTGGAATGTACTGCGAGGGAAGTTGGTGACCGAGATGTCGAGAGATTCAGAAGAGGAACAATGTGTGAGAAGTGAGCTACGTGTCCCTGGGCGTGAGCCAACATACTAGTAAAATATTGCATGCATGCAGCGAGCAAAGCTCTCCAGCTGTGCTGCACGTCATTGCTGTTGGTATGACTGAATGAACTACTGTTACCAGACAAAAGTTCCCATTGGACACAAAAAAATTGTATAAAGTATACCCATTGGGGCTGAATTTGGACACGTGGGGTGGCTCAGAACGCTTTAAAAAAATGTAAATTTTCTACGTGTGTCAACTGTCAGTAACTAATCTTTGGGCAGGGCCCTTACGTACCTTGTTAAGGTCGTAACCTGATCCAACATGCTCATGTTGTCTGTGCTTGCTCAAGAAACGGATGTGAATGTATTACAACTGTTCAGTATTGATGTGTCTTAAATGAAGGCGACAATTATGATGTTTAAAATTTTTAAAAGCAGTTACATAACGTTCGGCAAACGTATCTAATAATGATAAAATATGTTCAAGGAAATTGCATGATTAGCCTAGATGAAATAATATTTCAGCGCAATCAGTATTTAACTCTTGAATTTTATACATCCCTAAATATTTCACTTTAATTGACCTAAACAGAAATGCTTGGATATTTATGTCGCAATTTTTTTGTTTCATAACAAAACACTTGTCTGCTAGCAGTGGACTCGCAAGTATTTATTTTCTGTAACTGCTACGGAAGTACTGCTTCGCAGTGGTAGCCATCTATAACAGCTGAACGTTAGCAGTTATCATCGCTTTGCCCGCTGAAGGTGCCCAATGTTATATATACACAGAGGTGCGTGTTGTGTTATGACACAGGTTTGAGCCGTGCTGGCCGGCCATACAGCAGGACGCCCAGGGAGTAGTGTTGGTGTACAACCCGTCTGTGCTCGAGCACCAGAGAGAACTGGAACTACTTCACAACTACTTTGTCTTGCAGTCTAACATGAGCTCCAAGCAATGTCTGGTGATGGCGTATCAGAGGTTAGCCGCAGACAAGGACCCCAAGACCGCACACAAGCTCTGTGAGTATTAATGTCTGCTAATATGTGCAAGTCGATAGATCACATTGGTTGTGACTTTTATACGAGAGAATGTTGATAGAATTGTAGTGTTTTATTAGTTTGTTGTGCAAGTGTGCATATTGTCATGCTCACAACATACATAATATGTAGTACGAGTAATAAGGCCACGTCAGGGCGTTGTACAGTGATTTAGAACATAAGTATTTTAGATCACTACACATAATTATTCCTGTATAGATGATGACATATTGTCTCAGTGGTTAAAGTTCCTGACCAGTGGTCCTGGGTTCGATTCCCGGCCGGGTAGGTAAACAATACAGTTAGCTCCCGTGGTTTAGTACTGTGTGTTGTGTTGTCCTCGTACTACAGAAGACAATGGCGAACCACCGCAGTATCAACCTCGTCTAGTCGCACCTCAAGTGTTTGTTCTCTAAAAGGTTCCAACCAGCCTGCAAGCTGAATCTCATCATCAGATGATGAATTACTACATTGTTCTAACCTAAATATATCATATAAATGTTTTTACCTTTTGTTTTCTACCAATTAACCCCACAAATATTTTCCCCAAAGCCAAAGTATTACAAATTTTTATGAAAATTCAATTAGAAATTCTAACTTTCATACACATTCATACATTTACATGTACATGCGTTGTCACCTTGAATTATTTTGAACTGATCCTTTCATAATCATTTGAGATATTTACACCAGTGAATAGAAACTCTCTGGCATGGCCTTACATGTATAAATACTTCAGCGTGCGTGGATGTTGCTTGCAGCGAACACGCTCGGGAGGTTGAAGCAGGTCACTGTGAACATAGAGGAAAGCAGTAACAAACTGCAGAGTGAGTTCAACTGGTTCGTCGAGACGCTGCTGGGGCATGCGAGCAACCGTAGCAACCAGGAGGAACTAGGTATGATGAGCAACTAGCGCAGTACACTATGTCACACTACCTGCTGCGCGGTGAGCCAGTGGGGAATGTAAGCTGTGCCGTCCAACCCGTTTCCTTGTTTTAGTTTAATTCGTTTTGCAGGTTGAGGCTGAATCTTGTAAGTTTAGTTTTAGTTTATGGTAATATCAGTTTACAATTAATTTAATGAAGATTAAAAAATTAATTGAAGCTATTTGAATTTTGACCTTAATATTCATGTTTGAAGTGGATATATGGAAAAGTTTATTATAATTCTTTGTATTGAGAACACACTGTTTTACAACCCCTGTTTCAGTAATAGCAAACAATTGTGGTTATAAAAGTTGGAGGGAAAAAAAAGGAAAAAGCGGATGAAAAATAAGATAGTTGTAATTTTTTTTGGCATACAGGTAATGCATTTTTCTTTGTGAGCACTGTATGTACGTAATGCGTGACTAATAACAGATGTCACCTCTCTAGGCTGTTGGCGCTAGGCAATAACTGTTGACTCTGCTCCTGATTTCTGCATTCATCGATTGTTGTGCTGTCACAGTGTACGTGCAGACTTGCCAACTTTGACGATTTATCCGCAAAATGTACAGAAATGGTAAGACTTTTATGATTTTATGGGAACTTATAAAATTTTACAGATTTTTAGACGTTCGATAATTAAATACACATTATTTTGAAGTTAGAAATAGCAAAAACAGTTTTGCTTAGGTCTACCTACATAAACTTTATTTATAATCATGTTTCATTTGAAAAATGTGTACTAACGACCATAAAATGAGTTTTTAGTGAGAATTCAACAGTTGGTCACAGCGAGCAAGTCGTACTAACCAATTAGAAAATTACAGTTGAAAGCCGATCTGTGGCAGTTAAAAATGGTGTAGTGCGTGTCGGATTTGTTTGGAGTTCTGCCGACAGAGTCAATAGATCCTTCACACATGAAAGTTTTTGATTTTGATGAAGAAACACTATTCTGCAGCTTTTTTATTATGAATCACGCATATGGATACAATTATCACGTGTCAGTCTGAAATTAGAAACTCGTGGAGTATTTTTAGAGGATGCCTATCCTGTTCATACAAACAACATAAATGTATTTGGAGCAAAATACATTTGTGAAGCGTACGTAAAAGAATATCGCTTTGAGTGAAATTTGTGTTTATTATTATTTGTGAAGTTTATGAATTGTAAATGTGTTTAAGCAGTTAATAAAATAATAAAACATGGTGTACCAACTGTAACTTAGCTTATTTAAAACAAACGTTAAATTCCGAACTTTGCAGTGAAACTGATTTTCCTTTAGCAGCATTACCAGTGCGGAATATTTGTGTAGGTGTTTGTTAGGTTAGGAAGTTTTCTGAGGTAGGAACAAAAAGTGTGGCTAGCATTGTATTATAAATGTAACAGAAACACCTGCAATACTACTGTAATTGGAGTGGAAATGCAGCAACAAACTTCATTATGTATAGTCACATTTTTAATGGCACTGTAACATTATAAAAACCATTACATACTGTAACTGTTCAGATGTTTGTTCATCATAGTCTGGTATTTTTCTTTATATGTAATAAGTGCAATACAGTTTTTTCTGTTTACAGTAAATAATTGTATAGGTAATAAACACGATTATAAGATGCACAAGTTTCAAAGAACGGGAAAAAAATTTGAGTACAATATGGTTTTGCAGAATGTTTTTTAACAGGGTCTATTTATGTGTATGCTTATTTAAAAAGGTTTCAATAACTTCCTGAAACTGTAAACCTATTCAACTTTTTTTTTAAGTTTAATAAATTTGCATGAGTCTTGTGAAAGTGTGAGAGTGATGAGTTTTGACATAAAATTGCTGCGTGCAATTTACGCTAAAATTTAACATCTAGTAGGTGTTTTACTGATTCATTTCTTGAAAAGTTGGCAAGTCTGTACGTGTGGTTTTATTGTCAGTGTGATCAAATATTTTTTCAGTTTGTTCTTTCGTGTGTACTGTGTCTATGCTGTGGCCACAGTATTAATTTTATTACGGTACGTGCCTAGAAACAGCAGCCACTATTATAGGTTGTAGTTGCGGTGCTGTGCTTTGCCGTGCAGCGATAATATATTTGTAACAACAGACAATCACAGTTCATAGAATTACAGTTTTCTTAGTAGTTTTAAGCTTTTTATTTATAGAAACTATTTATTCAGGTCTGAAATGAAAAATCACTAGGCCATAAACACATGCGAACATAACAAATATGAACGCCAAGTTTGGTACTCATCTCACCATCTGGCTAACACCTACTTGATACTGACACAGATTGCCCACACTCTGTAGAGGACGCACAGGACCGCACCACGCACTGACAGATACTGTCGACTAGGTATGTGCGTCATCTGTGCAACACCACAGCTGTTAACACCACACTGTTCTTAACAAACGCGGAAAGTGTGTTTTGCACAAATATTTTATAAATAAATATATACTTAAGACTGCATTTCAAACTAATGTTACAAAGTAATATGCTGGAAGTAAGAAAATTAAACAGACAGGATTTTAAAACACACTTCTTACAGGCATGGCAAAAGTGGCAGGATTGAACCATTTTTTTGCAGGAAAACTTATTGCAGTATGCAGGAATATCATAAGTGCGTTTTGCTGTATTTATTTGTCTCGTAGTAAATTTTTTTTCCCTTCATTTGATTACATTATTTGTTTAGTTCAGTAAACGGTCATTGACAATGCATGCAGATTTATTCAGATTTTAATAAGGTGCATAACATTTTTGGCTTATACAGTACGTAAAATATTTACAAAGCGTTCTTTATGACCCATACGTTGTTTAACTTGTACGAACTTATGAAATAGTGAAAATGAACGAAAAGCTAGCAGTTAGGTGTTTGTAAAGAAATACTAGGTATATGAAATTATCTGGCAAGAAAATTCCTAGAACAGATATTACACTGCACATTTCCCACAAAAAAAATGCAAAAAAAGAAAAGGAGGAAGCTTTTGAGTATGGAATATCTTATTGCTGTGGCACTTGACAGAAGTCCTACAATGGCTGTGCACAGATGGAAGCTCTCCCTCGCTGTAGTTATGATAAGAGAACTGAAGCCGGATTCACAACCACACTTTACGTAAGTACGAACACACGCGCGTACATAAAATATTAGAGATTGGATTCACAATAATATTTAATTTAGACATGCGCAGAAAATTTTTGTGTCGTAACAAAATGTCGGTAATATATGATCATAGTTTATTTTTTACTTTTCACAGCAAATTAAATAATTTATGACCACAAGATAAATGATTTCTCAATATAAATTAATATTTAATAGATTCTTACGTTTGCACATGCTGCATTCACAACCATCACTTAGCGTGCGTACGTACAAAGTAGATCAACTCTACTACGTATGCAGGCACACTACGCGAGGATGTGAATGCTAGCATGCACACTTGGTGTTTCTACCTTTACACGTACATACACGCATACGCTAAGTGGTGGTTGTGAACCCAGCTAAGTTAATGTAACTAGTACACTGACCTGGAGGTTTAGACTCCGATGTATAGTATTTTCGTGTCTTGTATACTTTCTGATTGGCTCCTGCTTTATCAAAGACTAGACAGGCCTGGTTGTACTGGATTCCGTCCAAATTTATGTGCATGTTTGTCATTACTGTAGCTCTGGTTTTTCTTTAGCATGTATGATACACTGTAAGCCATTAGCAAACATGGCAAAAATGTGTAAATTGTGCTAAAATAAAAAAATCTGTGTTCTCTAGTTATGACTTGCCTGTATGTACACAGTGTACTCTCACAAACGATGGAATTGTAAATTTGTCATGTTTGGAAGTAAAACACTAACAATGCAAGTGTGGCAATGATATACACACTAGGTATATTTTATTTGTTTCTGGAGAAGTTCAGCAGAGTCCCGATTTAACGAACTCTGGAATAACAAAAGGATATTTTACGCACAAAATAAAGTAGCATATGTAAAATTGAATAAAAGCTGTAATGCTATAAATTCTTTTAAAAAATATCTTCACTAGTTAGTAGAACCCTATTGTAACGTTTCTCAAGGGACCAAAGAAATTTAGACTTAATAAATGGGAAAACTTTATAACAGGGTAATTTTCTATTGAAAAACTTGTCTGTGGACCAAGAGAAGGTAGCTTTATAAGCAGGAAAATTATATAAGTGATGATGTTATAGCAGGGTTACTTATGTCTTCAGATATGGCTGAAAAATAATAATATTTAAAAAAATTCCAATTTGTTGAAAAATCTGGCCGCGGAAATGACAGAGTTGAACATGGGCGGCTGGACCGACAACGCTGTGTTCCATAATGAATGTGCATTTAGATTCTCCGTCAGCAGCAGAACGAGCATCTAGGTACCCGTCTACACAGCGCAGAGCACAGAAACTGCTACGGATGGTGTTTCGTGTCTCCGTCAGAAGGTGCAGCAAGCTCTACTGTTTAATTCAATTACCTATAGAGTGCAGTGGTGTCCATGCTTATTTTCTGTTGCGTCTTTCGATAAAAGTAAAGTTTTTATCAAAAATACTGTACATAGGTAATTATAATAATTATATTACTAAGCATAACTTCTGTGCTACCATTTGAGCTGATCTAAATTACTCTTACTCTCAAAATCACTGGCTGTGTCCTTAAACGTAGCCAATACCATGTCCAAAGGAACATTATACCAAAGTCAAGAAACACGATTCTTATAGAGGTAACCGACACATGTGAATGAGAAGGTGTAAACTTCATGACCTCCTAAACTCTGTATTTAAAAGGCACATTAACCCATACTTAAAATTACATAAAAGACCATAACAAATATGATAAGCAAAATGGCATGGCCGTATACTTGTTCCGTTTCATCTTTAAGCTACTCGTGTTAAATTCTTACACCTCGTTTACATTTTCTCTTAGCACGTAAATTTTAATGGGCACATACAATAGAATAAAAGTATAGATTTCACAAAAAATACTCCCAATTCACTCATTTGACAAATTCGCAATAAGGCAAAGTTTAAGAGAGTCCCAAAATATGATTACGCCAGGACGCTGGCATTCAAATTCTTTTTCACATCAGATTCACGCTTGCATCTAACCAAACTCCCATTTAACTGGGAAGACACATTAAACGAATTTGGTAATTTCCTAGGCCGGAGGAAGAGACATCGATAATCGCAGTGCAGGCTGCCCGTAACAAGCAAATGGACATACCTTCTTCCCGAGATGAGTGATTAAAATTCCCGTGTTTCGTACTACTTACTTGTAACAGCTTGCCAAAGTCGAAGGGTAGTCCAAAGCTCCTGATGCGCTGCCTGGTTCCTGACGTCTTCACTCGTCACCACTTTGTGTGAAGGCGAGTTATAAAATTGCAGTCAGCAGGAATTCAGGACCAGTAGGAATACTCTCCTCCAACCTCAATAAAATACTTGAATACCGAAGGCACTTCACTGAGCAGCACAATACTTAAAGGCCTATTACACTGGAAGCTCGGACTGGTGTGACATCACACCGTGGCTTGACTCGCAACCAAGACGCTCGCCAAGTGACGTGAGTCGCCAGCCCACACCAGGCCTACTGCCTCAACCCCCCTCCCCGTGGACAGCCATCGACGTCACCAGACAACGTGCTTCGATGACCAGTCGAGAGGGCAGCCCAACCTTCAGGCGGCAAAATCAAAGTAACTGATTCACGAGAGAGAGAAAAATAGGAGAAATATTCCCTAACTGAAATCCACCCGGTCAACCCCAGGGCGACCAAGGCACTTAATGGTAGAGAGCTCCCGGTCCTGCCATGCTTACATTTTTTAATAAAATGTCTCGACATAATAAACATAGAGTGCAATATATTTTTAGCAAGCAGTACAGTTTGCCAAACCAGCGTGGCGTGGCAGACTACAAGCAACAGAGGCTGCCACAGTGTGTATATATTTAATATTTTACGTACTGATGTGGTCGTGCTAACTTTTAAACAAGTTTTAATTGTGAAATATGTTTCCACATTTATCATTGGATTTTTCTCAATAAATTTGGGTGACCTGGAGAGAGACGGAAAGGAACAATGCATGATGCTGTTAGTCATCGCTTCTGACGTGATGGTGGTGCACTCACATGACCTATCTCACCAGGCACATGCTCCACATGTTATCCAATGGAAGGTGTTTTATTTTTCCCCTAATTTTTTTAATTCTCAGCTGTGGCTTACCAACCAATGGCGATCATGGCATGTTGTTTGTTAACCTTTTTTTTAATTACCTTATATTACAACAAAACTATTTTTTTTAAATAGTCGAAAATATAAAGTCAGATTTAATGAATTATTGATTTAAAGTTTTTAGATCTAGAGTAATTTAGTTAAAAAGGGATTCTACCGAATGAAGCTGTGTTTATTCTGTGTGTATATAGAAAGTGTGTTTTGTAAAGACACGTGTCTGTGTGTGCACCACAGCCATAGAAGAACAGGTTGGACACTCGCCTGGATATTTGACCCCCTTGTTGTTTGGCTGCAGTTCACCAAGTTACCGAGAATATTGTTTTATATTGGCGCTGATGTTAGGACGGTTGGACTAAACTCCGCCCACTTCCTTTCCGCTAAGATAAACAATTTATCAAAACGTATTTTTTTATCAATTTATGAAATACCTTCTTCGCTCACATATTTAAGAAAAGGCTCCAGCTATCGTTATTTACTTTATAAATTTAACAATGGAAAAAAGTGGACAGAGTTTGAGTCCGACTGCCCGGAAAACAGCGCCAAAAAGTATGGCATTCTCGGTAACTTGACGAACTACAGCCAAACAACAAGGGGGTCAAGCAAAATACATTGTTAGATAGGCGAGTGTCCAGACCTGTTCTTCTACGACCGTGGTGTGCACATATGTATCGAACCACCATCTTCCCTGCCCTGACCCACCCCTTTTCTCTCCTCTGGCTTTTACATGCAGTCCTTCTCATGAAGCACTACAGCTATGATCTTTGAAAGAACTGTGCAATGGGAGTTCATGACTAGATTCAGTTTCTTGGACGTACTCTATTGCAAAATTGAACGACTGTCAAAGAAAAACTAAAGAAATAAAAGAAACCATAAAATAAGCAGAGTATGCTTAGTCAGCAAGATACAAACACAACACAACATGAAATTCCAAGATGGAATCGGGTCAAATATAAACAAGAAACAAACAGATAATAAATGAAATTAATAACAAATAAAATAAAAACCAAATAATATGCGACACAACGATGAGACGAAACAACAAACACATACATACAAGACAAACGACACATTGAAGAGACTGATTCATCAGTCGCACTCGTGTTCCTGAACCCTGTGTGTCTACCTGATGACGGGAACAGATTCCAGTTCCCGAAACGTTGTAACAGTGTCTGTCTGGAAAACTACTGTGTTTTGTTTCGTCTCTTCATTGTGTCGTTTGTCTTGTATGTATATGTCTAAGCATACTCTGCTTATTTTATGGTTTCTTCTATTTGTTTAGTTTTTCTTTGACAGTCGTTCAATTTTGCAATGGAGTACGTCCAAGAAACTGAATCCAGTCAAGCAATACAGCACTTCATCACAGTACAATTTGTGACTATCAACAAATGTGTTCCATCTATGTGTAGTCTGTCACATTGATGCATTTTTTTATAAGCCCGAGATATTTCCTGTGCGTAATTTCAAAGCTTGACAATTATTTCATTTGCTGGTACACTCCTTTATAAAAGGTTGTGATGGACATAAATAAATGAAACAAAATATTCAAATTCATTAATTGATGTAATGTTTCGGGTATAACAAAACAGTACAACAGTGTATAAATAGTATGCTGGATTAATTTCTATTAGAAAGATAAAACATGTTACACAGATGATAATTAAGGCACAGGTGACTCACAATTATTTCAGTTCAGACTACGTGCCCCAAATAGTGACAGGTGCCACAATGTGGCTAGATACACAAACACTGAATTCAGTCATCTAATTTTTCAATTCGATAATTACAACACAAGAAACATGTTTTCTGTTTGACAGCAACAAAAGTCATAGTAAGTAACAATAACACAAATGTGATAACAGTAGTTGTTTCATTAAAATATCAAATGTTACAGGATAGATGCACTTTTATCACAAGATAACAAAAGTAAGACTACTATGATAGTCTGTGAAAATATGTACGTATGTTAACATAATTTTATCACAGACAAAAATGTTACACTATGAACATTTAAAAAAATTGTGCTAGCATGATACACAAGAGTATGTGAATGCTACAATTCTAGGATAAACAGGTAACAAATTAACCTGAAAGATACTAGGTCCTTACATTAACAAAGCTGTTCTCCATATTAAAAAAAAAAAATTATCAAAGTTGACCCAACATCTAAGAAAACAATACATGGCTCCTGACAATTGGCTCAGTGAGATCTCTAGCGTCATTAAATCCAAAACAACTGATGTTCACTATTAAAAACATAAATATTTAAAAATATGTATAATGGTTCAGTATTTTGCTTAGCTGTAACTGACTTCAAATAAACGAGTAGATCTTAAATAAAAATATTTTATTTAAAAAACATGTTCTAAATACTATATATGGTAAAATGACAGGCAATGAACCTATGTTTACTGTCATCTTGTTCCCGAAAATGTTCAAATCACTGAGAAAAGTTTTACTGAGAGGACTGCATCAATATATTTATTTACTCCTGGCATAATAACTAAATGAAATTTTACACGAATGTCACAAACTGCAGAAGTCATCAATATGAATCACCGCCTCTCATTGACGACATTATTCCCAGCAAAGCTCATGGCAAATGCGGATCAGAAAACTGGCGAGGTGTATACACATAGATCCTTCTCATTCGGTTCTTTCTCAACCTGGCACATGAACGAGCATCTACGTACGCAGTCTACACAGCGCAGCATCGACTGTACGATAAGTGCTTCGCTACTTCATCCGAGTGCACCATTGTTCTGCTGACTGATTCCATTATCGACATGTTTCAACATATGCTGCCGGTTTTTTATTCAGTTATCACAAAAAACCTGACCATTAATTGTTTATTGTAATATGTAGACTTTATCAGTAACATTACTAAATTTATTCGCATAATAGTCGCCATTGTCTAGCAGGCTGCACCAGTGTCTTACAAGTCTTACAAAGAAATTGAAGCAAATCAACGTAGCTGTACACCTGTCTTTTCGGCAATACCGTTCAATTTTTTGCGACGCAGCAAGAGCATGTCACGTAAACAACTGGTGGTGCATTCTCGAACTGTATCTCAGAACTGAACAACCGTGAGTTACAAGAGTATTGATTGTACGTTCCAAGACATCACAGTGGTACGTGATAATCGAGAGTATGCGTTAGTTTGAAGATTTTAAGTTTTGTGCAACGAACACTATAGCTTTTCTTTGGCAGATACATTGCGAGTCTCGTGTTCTTTAAAAAAATGTGAATTGCCAGTATAAATACTGTATCTTTAATCACGTTATTTAACATGAAGACATTTACAAGCATGGAAATAGTACAAGTTATGATGAGTTTGCTTATATGTGTAGAAGTGTGTACTTAACTGTTTACAACATTAATGTAATTACATAGTTTCACACGTCTATTGTGTAGTACGCCCCAGTTATTTATGTATTATGATTTTTATTTTGTTCAAGAATAATCTGTCATATTTTAATTCCAATATTTGTGACAATTTTCTATTGTAAATATAAAGTTGCAGTTTGGCAAGCATAGAAAACACTCCAACTCGTATACAAACCACTAATTTTGTAGGTGTGCATTTTTTGGCCACACATACTCATAATTATATTTTAATGTTCTTATGCAATACTGTAATAAATCTTATTACATTAAATCCACAAGAAACAAGGGTAAGTGCATACATTTGCTTAATCTTTCGTACAAAATAGTCTGGACTAAATTGTTTATCTGTAAACACCTCATAATGACCATACTCGCCCAGCCCCAGAGCAATCTCCTGGCGGCCTCCTGGTTGTCAAAACTATCGCCGCACAAGGCGGGTCGGGCCTCCACCAGGGAACTTATGGGACAAAAATTTGTTCAAAAACATGCAGCTATTAATTATACGAGTAAATGCGGTAAAAAGTTATCATTGCAGTATGTAACAATAAGTCTCTCTGAAACTAATAAACTTGAGTGTCACATATTTTTATCAACCAGTACATAATTGGTTTGATGTGCGCTGCATACTACACCTGCTGAAGTTTTATAATCCACATGTCTCGTCACTGTGGACATGTAAATATACTTTTAAATTTAACTGCCCATCACAAATTCTGTGACCATGCTAACACATACATAAGTTTACACAAGACAAATAGAATGGACTGAGCATAGATTGCAGAATGCATAGTCGAGAAACGTCACAACATATGATCCTCTAGCCAATCAGGACTGTATTGTAACCAAAACACTGAACAGTGAATATATATGTATTACAGGGCACTGGTTCACACAGCTATGTAATGCTGATGCAACTACCTAATTATGAAAGTCTGTTGAGACTTAAAATTAAACGACAGTGAACAAGCACTGCTATAACGCAATCTATCACAACACTGGTTTCACCTAACATGGTGCGACCATTTTATGCAACAGTCTCAACCTACCCAACATGAATGGCATGCATGCTGGGTATGTAACACGTAATATACAACATATGCCGTTGATATTCCAGAAAGAAATTTTTCTTTTCCTATTTCATAACACAGTAAGTAAAATTTTCAGTGCCAACAGATTTTTAAAATGTGTTAAACAATCTACATATAACTGTGAACAATTTAAATGTAACAATTCAGGTAGAGTTAAAATTTTTCAGTTACACTGTACAGTTACAAGCTATCATCACTGAACAAATTTGTAATACAAGACAAATACTATATTTACCCATGTAGCACCCATAAAAAAATTGTGCAGGTCACACATGTAAACAAGCTCCGCTAGTACAATAGCATCTAGACATCCAGAGTGCAGCACGTAGAAGCAAGACAGAGATAGTGTTTCATTGCTCCATCAGAATACTGTAGTACAATCACAGTACAGCATGTTCTATAATTACAGACAGTGCCGTACATGCTGCCGCACCACGGACAACCAGCCTTTCACCACAGCCACTATCTTCAAACATGCAAGCATTGCTAACTGCTGAACAATATTTATTCGCTGGGTTCTGGGCATCATTTTATTCGTAAGACCACATGAAATAAAATCCACCACATGCTCCCGCCTTCTGGTAGGGTTACAGTGTATGTGAGAGAAAGCCGAGGTGAAGGTTGGGCCAGCTGTTTGACTAAGGAGCCAAGCCTCTGGCTCGAGGAATGGATGACGTGAGAAGTGTGTGGAGAGGTGTTGGAATGAGAGACAGAGGAAACGGGAGTACCCCGAGAAAGCCCACCGGCCAACAGCAACGTCCGCCATGTTTTCCAGATGCAAAAAATCCAGGACAAAACCCCGATCACCTAGATGAGAGGATAAGAGGTCTGACCCCTCAATCACTGCGGCCCCCTCTTAGGACTACATATTTAATTCAATTCACTTCATACTTATTACATTTTTACGCAAAAGAGAATTAAATAGAAACTGTTTAGTGGGGGGGAGGGGGGCTCCTTTTTGGTGTCAGTTGAAAATGTGACAAAGGTCTTCTTACATGAGTAGCCGATGTGAGTAAATACGAGTCTTAAGCTGGGTTCACAATTAAAAACTTAAGAATTATGACGTGTAGCTAAGAGTTGACTTAAGAATAGAAAGTTGTTTCTTAACGTACCGATTCGCAACAGGCCGTGTGAGGTCGTGTGGCGTGTGGGCCATGACTTAAGAAGTAACAGATATAGCGAAATTTTATATTTTTCCGTAAGAATTATAAAAATGTTAATCTGATTTAATGGAAACTCTTGCTAAAATAACACAAATATAACATGTTTGTTACATGTACTAGTTTAGACGCTTAACACATTTAAATACTTGTTTAGAAGCTCTGTCTACATGAAGTATTTGGTGGCTCAGAGGTAAAGTTTTGGTTTGCTGACCCCAAGTTTGATGGTTCAAAACTCACTTGGAGTATATATTTTTAGTAATTTAAATTTGTTAAGTTATATTTGCACATTACGAATAAGTGAAGTTTTCTTGGGTTTATACGTGCAGCCTCTGTGTAATGTGATTACCCAACTGTACGAGAACTGTTATTCAAGTAATGACAGGGTGGCCACCCACCTGGAAAACCTGGAATTATCAGGGAAATTGTGGTCACCTGGAAATGTCAGGGAATTTTTGGTTCATCTGAGAAATTTCATGGAATTTTCTTGTCTTGTTCATTTTGAGCTTCCGCAAAAGTCATAGGAAGGATGTAATGGAGTTTTCTATCAGGGAAAAATCAGGGAATTTTGTTTGTTGCAATGAGTGGCCACCCTGAATGAACATGGAGATGCAATTTTTAATTTCTAACATTTTTATACATTGGTCTTTCATCTAAACCACTCCTTGACGAATCTGGACAACTGACGACAATACTGTATATACTGTATTGAGGAATCTACAGTCATTTCACTCATTTGAAGAAAGAGTAGTCAGGTTGTTATTGGTTGGAATTAAGAATTAACACTTTTATTATGAACTAGAATTACTTAAGACATTTTTCCGTGTGTGTGATTGGCGCTTACTGCATAATTCTAAATTCTTAAGTTTTTGATTGTGAACTAACCTTTACATGGGTAAACATTGTATACTACTATTATCATTATTTCTTTTCCTGTATCTAGTCATAAACATTTAATAGCTAGATAAATAATTATCATGAAATACAGTGGAACTGTGCTGTTACAACTGCAGATAAAGACATAGCAAAATACAGTATGTATCATTAAAATAAAATTTTGCTGCACTACATAATTCAACATCTAATGTTACCAGACAATCCCTTCACTGACATTCTCTGTATTTCCTCAATATTCTTAGGCACTCTGAAAATATTTACCTACTAAATTTTGTACAATTGCACTTACTGTGCAATAAAAGCAAAAATTAGTTCATTAAGTATTATCTTATACAAGCAGGCACGGATAAGTCGCAACTTTTAGAGAGAGAATGGGGTTGTGACTAACAAGAAAAAAGTTGGTCAAACACATTCTAGCTGAGGCTTACTTTTCTTGTCGACTGTACTTGCTCATGCATGGTGACAGTGAAGTCTGATGAACACAGAATTGCATTCATTATCGAACATCACATTTAATAAACATAGATATTGTGCATTTTTCGGCAGAATATTTTATAATAGATTACTCAAGGTACAGTATCCAGTGCAATATTTATTCTTCCTAATCTACATTTCATCTAACGTTAATAACATAAATACGTACAGTACTTGGCTGTTACAAACTAAAGTTACAGTTTTTGTTCCACTATCAACTCTTCTCCAATTTTACAAAGCCATTCACCAGAACTGCGACACTATGTAAAATGGATGCTCTATTACAGTATATATTTTGTCTCGTAAAGTCTTTTTCTATCATTTAAAAAAGCAGGAACATAGAAGGTACTGGTACATACTTGTTTTACTTAATATTTCGTACATTCAAAGATAACACTAAAAATTATATTCCCCAATGGCCTGCACGTATGACACTATTCCACTGTATTTCTCACAAGTTTGTGCAATTTCTTTCGTAACCTAAAATTATAATCTAAATTACCATACTACATAACACTATTTTCACCTCCACAGGATTTTACCATACTTCACAAATAACAAATTTAAAAAATTCAATTTTGAATAAATACTTACATGTAGTACATAAAATCATAAATAAGTAAAACCATAGCAAATATCATAACAATGTAAAGTCATAGTTTAGTCAATATGCATGCATGAATTTTCTTGAAAAGGTTTGAAACTGAAACAATAAACTACTCTATTTCACTGTTTTATTATTTATCTGAAAATTACACTACGTCAAAATTAATAATAAAAATCTGGTTTGTAAAAAAGTGCCCAAGTATGTATAAAAATATTTCCATCTCAGCTACCTTTGTTTAGTAGTAGGGATATGAAAAAATTATTAACAGTACTTGCTGAAAATCAGAAAGAAGTAGCATGTGGAATAAAATGCATAGATCCTGGAGAGCACATAAAAGTCAAGTGTTGAGCGCTCGTGAGGACAACACGAGATGTGTGTGGAGAAGTGACAGAACGTAATAAAATGGAAAACAGGAGTACATAATTTGAGAAACCCCACAGGCAAACTGTAATATCCACCATGTTCTTTACATGTGAGAAATCATGAACAACCAGATCTGGTAAAAGTAGTTAATCTTGGAATTAACTGTTCTAAAAGACAAACAATAGGGCCCAGGTTCTTAGTACAGTTGTGTGAATGTAACTTTTCCACATAAAAATTAAACACGTTTTATCAACTTTTGAGGAACTGAAACAAAAATGAAAATTATTGTATGTAGCTCCCACCTTAACTAGTGTTTATCAAAAGCTGCGCATGTTTATGACCTACCTAATCATGTTGAAAATTGGAAGCACACATTTACTACAGCTGGAATGTAAAATTTTTAAATTACAAGCATCAGCAAACATTTTGCAAACTATATACTACTATTTTTGTATTTTTTATAAAAATTTTCAGTACAATGATTTTATACGTAAGTGGATGAACATAAATGTATGTTTTAACTATTCATGATTTCTATTACAACACCATTTCTGATCCTGTTAAACAAACTTTCAGTCATTTTTTTCGTCACAGTCTATTAGTGCAGACCATAAATATGACTGAGAATGAAAAATAAACATTTCAAATAAAGTGAAGGTGCATCAATGTCATTTATGTATTTCTAAAGTTGTATAAATCCTACAAACATGAAACATCAGTTAACAACACTGATTTAAAATTAATCGACATGAAAGCTGAGTGTTTAAGGCGCCTGCCTACTGGCCGTGTGTTTGTGTGAGTGAGGCACGGCACCAAGGGAGATGTTGACCGGCTCATTTGGTGCGGTATAGCCTCTACCGTAACACACTGAAATGGCATGCTGGCATCGTAGATCACTCGCTTGACAGATACTTTCAGTGGTGGCCTCAGTCCATTGCATGTGTCTACAGTAGGGTCACACAAATCATGTGAGTAGTTTTCCAGATATGTATAACACCTTGAAAAAGTTGTTATTTGCCATTTTGTGGTGCTCCAAAATTGTTTTTCTAATCAACGTAATGCTTTGAAACTACTCTTCAGTCGTCGTTTGAAGTTTATTTTCTTTTTATACATTTTCGTAATGGGCATATCTGGAATAGTTTTGTATAGAAAATGTATTTATGAACACGCTGCAACACATTTTAAGCGTGTGGTAGGCGAAGCCCTTTAAGTACTGTATCTATGCACTTTCATGTTTCAATATTTTGAATGAGATTTTCAACTACTATGAACAAAAGACTTCTCACTTGATGGTTTGGAATGATTGCATGATATATATACTTGTTAATATGAATACATATACAGATATATAGTACCTTTCCAATGTGAACATTTGTTGAAGTCAAAGTGGATAACATACTAAATACTATATGTAGTTAACTAAGACTAAAAGAATAATTCGTTGCACGGAAATTTAAATTAATATTATTTTGTTACAGTGTTGTTTTATGAATTATAATTTTGATGATGTCATACATCAACCAGCTATGCACCAAACATCAGGTTTGAGTAAAACATGTTTAAATGTTCTTGTCTTTAGAATTAAAAATCTTGTAACACTTTCAACGTAGGTTTACTAGTTTTCCAAAATATTTTTAGAAGATTTTTACTATAACATTTTGACAGAAAAATTAATACGTATTAGTAAATGATTAATAAACTGTGAAAAAATCAGATGCTGGTATACAGTTAACACTCAACTACTGTATTTATGTTTTTATTTTTTCTAACTAATTTTTGTAAAATAAAATTGAAACTTTCTACCTGTTTCCCTGCTTAGAAAAATGTGTAAAAACAGAGAAATTATGGACTTGTTGGAGCTGGCTAGTTATTTTAGCAAATCAACTCTTAATAATACAGAATTCATTAGCTCATAAGAGGTCTGCATGAACTATTTAATTCTCTTGCTTGGTGACAAAACTGTTCAAAAGGTCACTAATATTAGAGTTGCAGTAATTTTCTACATGAAATTGTGCACTTTTATTGCTCACAATTATCTTGAATATGCTATGTTGTCAAGTTAAAGTCAGAATTGCAGACTAAAAAGAAATAGCTGAGAATGATTTTTCCCCAAGGTTTCAGTCTTTTTAATTTTGTGTCCCCACATCGCTGATCACACAAGGCTCTGTTCAGCAATGTTTTTCTTGTTTTTTCATTATGAAATTCTAATTTATAAATCTAACTTCCTGCAGCAAACATTTCATGTATGAACAAAAATGCATTAAACACTACTTTACTGATATATGTATGGTAACTAGGAAGACTTCTAACTTTCGTAGACTGAGTGCAAATGATATATATGCTTATAAATAAATATACTACAGTATTTGCATATGTATATCTATGGCCACAAATGTGACGTTTATAATTTGTGACTTGCATTATGGCATCGTGTGTGACACTTTAATAATACTTGTGGGTTAGGTTATCAAATGTTGGAAATATTATACTATTTCACTTTTTTTTTCATCTAGAATTTTAAACCTTAAATATCCATTAAAACATACATATAAAATCCTTTAAGATTCCAGGCCTGTTAGTCCTGTAAAACAAATTTCTGGAATACCACAATTGAGGACTAAGAAGTTAAAGATGGTTTCAAAGCCGAAAACATTTTGTTTTGCTCAAATAACAATTGATACGTAACTGGTTGATGCATAACATATTCCATTTAAAAAAATAGAATGGATGCTAAACTATCAACCAGGCACCACATAATATATGTATGTAGTTTCAGTATAGGCCGATAATAGTATATTCATTGAACAAAAACTTTAGTTCCATTGCGACTTATGACTGCCAGTTTTCTAACCAACGTAATGGTGGAAGTGAACAATACAGAATTTTCATTATTGTTTCAGTGTACAGAATATTCACACAACTGTAACATCTGGCTTAGCAAACATAACATGCTATGAAACATGAAGTCAAACATAGCTTGCACTAGCTCAACCAACGACAGGAATGAATTCAAAACATGCATTACAATAAACAGTATCCTACATACTGGGTCTTGTGAGTGATTCCTAAGTAACATCAGACACAGAACACTGGGGGTGTTACAGGTGAAACCTCTATAATACAAACATGAAGGGAAACTAAAATTTTTAACAGTTTGTGACAATGAAGTATGTAATATATTCACAAGTTACCAAAACATGTAGCCAGAGAGTACCTATGTATATATAACATTTTTCATTACTTGATGAAACTCGCAAATTGTTTCCTTACATTATGGAAACATTCCTTTTGTCGTCTAAAACACTTTCTGCAAAATATTGGCATTTTTAAGAGACATATCTAATTTCCAATCACAAACTGAATGTTCACTAACGTTGTATTTCCTACAAGTGTTTGCATTATGTAATTTGGCATGTCAATTTACAACTTAGCACTGTAGGTGCACGGAAAAATTTTCAGAGTAACTTTACATTTTAGACTTATCATTGCCTGTAAACAATAACTTATCCATTTCATAAATAAAATGCACGCCCGGTGAATTAGGCTGTGCGCCGAGTGAGTTACGCTGCACGTGCAACACCATCGTATGTGACAAGTCCGCTGCTCTCTGCTTCCTTTATTTCTCTGCTCCACAACAAAAATATAAAAAATTACAGCAGAAAAATGTGAATATCATGATAAAAATTGATTAAAATAATGCAAGAAAATATAAATAACAATAAAAACTGATAACAATACGTTGGCTAGTTTACACAAATAAAATGACGCCAAGAAAATTGTGATAAAATGAAGCAGAAAATATTGTCATAAAATAATGCAGAGAAAACCGCAGTAAAAACTGATTAAAATTCGTTTGCGGGACCACAACGATAAAACAATAAAATTTGGAAATATATTTATAAATTGATTTTGGGCATGTTGCTCACCTGAACATTTTCTTCACCCGCACTAATTTATCGCGTGTGTAAATGTTGGCCCGCTCAGAAATGCACACTTTTATTCGTGGCATCTCAATTGCAGTGAAAATTACCATCTAAGAAATATTCTGTATTTTTTATACTAGCTATGACAAAGGCACAAAAGCCACTTCCTGTTTTTTACTGCAAATACAGCTCAACATTTCATACTGTGCGTGCATAGGTGCGTGAGTGAGTGAGTGTGTGTGTGTGCGTGCATGAACGTGGGTGTATGTGTGTGTGCGTGAGTGTGTGTGTATGCTTTTGTGAGAGAGACAGCGCTACCATTTCCTCCTGCACATGTGTTTGAGACCCTGAAGACATACAATGGGGCAGCAATTGTTCTTAGTGAAAAAATGTTATATGTCAGTCTTTATTCAGTCAGAACACACAATTCTTGTTCCCAACAGCCACGTCATCTGAGGGAGCATAAGTTTCTTGGGATGGCCTGATTACAGTGTGTCTGGCATCACGGCGTACCCTTTGTCTCTCTCTGGTCACGAGTTGCAAGCATTGTGTGTTTATGAACAAGGAGGCTGAGGAAGGGACAGAGACATGTATTCTTATTGTCCTCTCTCCTTTGTGCGAGTGTCAAGGCAATATACGACTCGAGCAAGGCACTTCTCCCACTTGTCTACCATTTACAGGATCTAGGTCCGAGCGGCAGAGCAGTGGGCCGATGCGCCCGGTCATTCTGCTGAGGATCTAAGCGCTCGCTCGAAGAAATTCACATTTTATCACTACAATAGTACACTTGCATAATTTATCGCGGTTATTTCGCATTTGCCTCTAGAAATTACGCTAAATTAATAAGTTGCCGACCTTAGCGAATTACAGTAGCAAATACGGTACAGATGCAATAATAAAGTCACTTTAAGCGAGGATTTATTGTAGAAATCAAATTATTACTGAGCATGAAAATGTACATATTATTTCTCATCTCACTCCAAGTGGAAACAAAACAATTTGTGAGTGAGTGAGATATTTTGGTCAGCCTTACGAGGTCTTCAGTGCTGGTGAGGGGTGACATGAGGTGAGTATGGAGCGGCGCCGGAATAAAACGGAGGGGAAAATGGCGGATCCCCGAGAAAACCCGCAGACAAACAGCATCGTCCGTCACGATTCCCACATGCGGAAATCCGGGGACCGACCCCGCCGGGAGGCGAGAGGTCTGACCCCTCGACCACTGCGGACCCGAACAACTTTGTATTGATACGTTTGTATTAACGAGGTTTCACAGTATATTCACGAGGTAAGTTCCCTGCACATACCTGTGAATACATACATAGGCTGTGAGTAGTATATGTATTGTATATTTAAGTTATATCTCTTTTGACTATCCTACCTATGTCAACAGATGTCAAACACCTGCCAACTGTAAATATAGAGTTGTGTGCTAATAAAAATTACCTTGCAATAGCATAAAGTATGTGTATATATAATAACTTGCTTCAACATCTAGTGAGCACAGTTCCACAAATAGTAAAAATTTTATAAACTCTAACATTTAGATAAATATAATGTTTCTATAAATCTTCACTTAAAAATTACATCACTATTTGGGGCTCGTGCTCAAAGTAACAGTAATATGCTATAGTTAAAACAACGTCATGGCCAAAAACTAAGAACACTGACAATAACAGTACTATATAAAAACAGGGAACAAATACAGTTTATAAACTAGTGTGGAAGAATTGAACGAGTGCTTCAAAGAAGAACACAGGAAGCAAATGTTACAGAATAGAAACATACATTTTAGTGAAAATATATTTTCTTTCACACATCCTGCGTATGAAAAAATAGATATATCTTCCCGAATACTAAAGATCTAAAGATTGTACAAACATAGTCCTAGACAATACTGTGTAGGTGTAACATATGTATGCATACGGAACAGAAACAACATGCAGTACGCTAACAGGAATCTAAAATGGAGCACGCCTCTCAGTCAGATGCCACACCTAGTGACGAGGTGCTTGGTCGCCTTGGCTATGTCGTACGCACACGAGCGTACCACCTGCAAGAAGGAACTCTTGTCTGAAGCCTGTAGCGCTGCACCCATGCGATACAGGCCCGCGCACTCTGTCTGCAGGCGCGCTGCACTGTTCGTGAGCGTCGTCAGAGCTGCGCGGATGTCCTCATCCACCACCACCTGCATGCACCACAACAACACTCCTAGCTAGCTCATTATACACCTACTACAGTGAAACCCATTTTTTACACCACTCGAGGGACGTGCTAATAACTGGTGTAAAAAGAGGAAAATTTACGCTGTGCGAGATTTGCAAAGGACCAGACAAAACAGATGTAAAATAAAGTAAAGTGTAAAATCTGGGAATGTAAAAAATGGGTTTAGTGTATTATCCTAACATGACATGACACGTGTTCTATCTTCAGAAAACAGGTTCAATATTCAATTCCATGCATTTGAAGAAGACTGGCTGGTATTTACAGTACCGAGTATCAGACAGCACAAACAGTTCCTATAATTTGACTTAAAAATGTTATCACAGCACTTAAATTTTCCCAAACGTTACAAAAAACTGTAGCAAATGTCTCAAATTTCTGTTACATTTCGGTGAAGGTCAAAATAGCAGAACAGTGGTATATATTTTTCGTTTACATTTCAGACTCACAAAACTTTTAACTTTTTTTCACCTGCCTATTTTATCAAGTAGTCATACACAACTACCTTTTTAAACCATTTTTTTATTAAAAAAACTTAATTGATGAAAACAAAAAGTTTATTTTAAGCTGTTTTCACACTAACCAATTTTAAATTAAAATTGTGTAATGTTGTAAAATTTTGTATATCATAAAATAAAAATGTTCACTTAGTTTTAATGTAAATCTTCATAATTAGAAGCATTAACTAACAAGTTGCATTAACTTCTTTTGTTGGATTGCAATCCGGGTTATATTACTGAGAAGGCGGGGGGGGGGGGGGTTTGTCCCACTTTCTCGCATGTTGGAAACACAGCGGATGTAGACATTGGCCAGCAGAATTTCTCTCAAAACTCTTGTATCCCTGCCCCTTGCATTCTCACGTACTGTAGGTCTTTCTGGCGGAGTAACTAATTACTATCTCTGCCTTGTTTCTCTGTGCAGCCATACACCGCACTGTAAGCTTGGTACATCCCAGTGGGCAGGTAGCCACAGAATGCCCACACAAGGCTGCGGTCTCTTGACTGGCAATAATGCTGACATTGGGTATTTTACTGCTAGGAGTAACAGTCTCATATTAAAGGTCTACACAGTTATTTTTCCTTTGTAATAAACCCTTCCAGCAGTCTGTTTTTTCTATGAATCGACCTTTTCCAGGCCCTATTTGTCCAAATGCCTCGAGTTCAGCCCATGACTTGCACCCGAAAATTTCAACTTTGTATTTGCGGGAAAAAAAGTAGGTGGTACATGCGTAAATACAATTATTATTTACTAATTTTTCATTCAATTTTGTTAATTTTTTAGGGTTCCTGAGAGTGTATTCTTAAGTAGCTACCTTCATTAAATACAGGGTTCATAAAACTGGGGGTCTAGTGTAATAAGTACTGTAGTGTACCTACCTGGCAACAAGACACACACAGAGCTACTACAGAACAGCAACTAATGAGATACAGTGTAATGACCTAAACACACGACCACACATTCCCTACAACCTATAGTCGAGCAATCTCACCTGAGGGAACAAGGCTGTCAGCTCGGCCACTGCCTCCTTGACCTTGTCCGTGCACGGCACGAAGCCGTCAGTCCTGTCCAGCTCCTGCATCGACGTCCACAGCTCCTGGATGCGCTTGGTAACTTGGTCAGTGCAGCGGACCACATCCACGCGGCTGGGGCTGGCACAGTGGTACAGGGAGTGGGTCGCCGCAGGCCGGGCGTAGTTGCTGAAGCTGTCGTACTCCCCACCACCCACTTCTCTCCTCTGAGTACACACAACATGTTCGCTGTACTGAACACAACAGTATTCTTAAATACAGTGCTACACAACCTGCACTCTATGTGTTGCAATGACCAGAACTCTTTAAACATAGAAATATGAATAGTGTAAGTACTGTATACAATAAAAACTGGTGGCCAACGTAGAAAATTTGAACCTGCTATACACCTGTCATTATAAACTTGAGTACCGTATTTACTGGGATAATGGCCGCACCATTATTTTGAAAGGCCAAGAGCAGTATTTTAAAAACTCCGAATAATGGCCGCACCCCATATTTTTCAACATGGGATACAATACAGTAAAACTCTGTTAAGATGTTTACCAAGGGATCAGGTTTTGTTAAGGACTTCGGCGAGAAAACATCTTGGCCAGAATGGCAAAAATGTGATCTCCAAAACGCGACCGTTGCAAACGTTCGTCAATCGGAAGTGTGGTGCGCCGGCATGCACGACTAGATCCTTCGTTTTTCATGCCTATAGACGTGGCGGCAGAACCGAGCATCTAGGTACCAGACACGATGAGTCACGCTCGCTTGTTGATGCCCTGTTGCCATGATGAGTCACACTCGCTTGTTGATGCACTGTTGCCACGATGAGCCATGCTCGCTGGTTTACGCGCTGTTGGCACGATGAGTTGCGCTCGCTGGTTGATGACGCTCTGTTGATAAACGTAACGGCGTCTGGAGAGTTGTGACGTTTTACGTGTGAATCGGATTTTTTTATAAACTACTTCACGGGAAATAATAGCGTACATGTAATGGACCGTAAAATGTAAATGTCTTATGCGGGATAATTTTGAACGACTTTAATCGAGTGACGTACATGAATGGATTAACAAGATTTTATAGTCTCTAATAATTTTTCAATGTTTACTGTACTATACACCGACAAAATCTTTTTCTTTATTTTTGGAGAAATGGTCACGCTATGGACGAGTAAATATAAAAAAATGTACATTTGTTATATTCTACACCATACAAAATTTAGAAGGTAATTTTTCTGAAAACCCCTCATAATGGCCGCACCCCATTTTGTGGGCCTAAAATTTGGTCAAAAATATGCGGCGATTACGCGAGTAAATACGGTACAGTAATAAGAATGTGATTTTGAAGTGAATCATGACGTAGATAAAATAACACAAAAATTAGCTTTAAATGCAAAGTAAAACAAAGCCAAATTAACAATTTGAATTTACACTTGCAAAAACTTTGTGACAGTAACCGAAAAAATGTGTTTCGTGGCTGCAGACTTGTTTTGACCTTAGGATAAAAACACTTACCTACTTTCACTTTTAGATTGATACGTAACACAACAAATGAGTTAGTTGTTTAGTACTACAGGCGGTTCAGGATAAAGTGAGCACTCAAAAAAACCCTGCTCAGTTTCTGTTTCCAGCTAATTCGTATCTTTCCGCGCATAATGGCTAACGACGTGAAAGGTCTTAACCCCTCTGGACACGTCACTTAATGTTTGTGCATGTAAGATAAATTCGGCAGTAGGTAGGAACCAATCTAGTTTAATAAAAAAATTTATAATATGAAACACAAATATGCAAATTCCAGTTTATCAGCACTGTTGTATTTAAATAGGAAAATACAGAGAACTACATTCGACAATCTGCTGCCAACCAAACAAGATGTAAGATAACGCTTGGTAATGTTAAATTATATGCAGCAACATTTACGAGATTGTAACGACAATAGTGCGTGTTGCATCAATTAGTCGATGGACAGAAACCAATATTATAAGACGTTCACTGGCAGGTATTTACAAGTAAGATTACTTTTTATTATAACATATATACAGCCCCCATGCATTTAATGAGTATATATTGTAGATAAAATTTATCGAAGCAGTTTAATGTAGCTGTAAACATTGCACGATCCTATGTAAATAAAAGCGCATCGCAATATTTATGTTTACATTCGGAGGAAAGATATAAACTGGCAGAAAATAGAAATTAATCAGGGCTTTTTCGAGCGCCCACTTTATTCCGAATCACTCTTAAATGCTTTCCTTCAGCAATCAGCCAGTCATGCAAGAATAGATCAAAATTACTGCCACAAAAAAAAACCACCTGTTTCCAGTTACACCCCAACTTCATTAATACAAACCTGATGGGACCTGAACTTTTGAATTTTGTAATAAAAAGGTTTGTATTAACAGGTGTTTACAAAACCTCAAGAAAGTTCTGTAAATGTATTTTCAGAAGTCCTAAAATATCAACTTACATATCAAGAACACAACTTCGTTTAACAAATGAACTTCCAATATTACATTGTTTTTTGTATAGGGGAACCATTCATTATTAAGTATTACATTTAACATTAAATTTTTTATCTCATTCCAAAGGAGAAGAAAACCACCTCGTATTAAAGAGAACTTAACAGTAACAGAGCTTGTATTTACAATGCTCCAACCACAGCATAGTTTTGCTTTCTATTCCTAGTGCCCAGCTATCAATCTGCACGCATTCCACAGCGCCTCTTAAAGACCTAACTCTCGCAGTCAACCGGGACCCATACCAAGACTTCTGTCCTTGCGGAATGGTCCGTGTTCTCACCAGAGTTTGGCTATAGAGCGTCCCAACCTTAGATTGCAGTACAGAGCTTATGGCGCGCGCTGTTGCCACATTGCAGCCACGCTACGAAGTTCGGGAGGTGAACTACTTCAGAATTTTGAGCTTTAAAAAATTATATTCTTTAGTATTCTAGTTGATGTTACTATTATTATAGCATCACACTTCAAAATATCTAATTAATGACATTTTCTATTACTTTAAAATAAGAAACAATCCACATACTCCACTGATATCAATTCACTACATGAACTGTAATGAGCTCTTCATTAAGAAATAATTATCATGTGTGTTTCTTTCATTGTAGCTACTGCTGGCAAAACGAAAGATTTTTCCATTTTAGAAGCATCTATCTGAAGACAAAAACGTGGTTGGAGTAGTTGATGATTATGAGATCGGTCATTCAAAACCAATGTCGTATGAGAACTGAAAAATGTTTTTTTTTTGTAACATTTTTGTCTGCTAAGAATACATTTAAAATGGGAGGGGGTGGATATTTATTTATTTGCTCGTTTTTACGTGTCCTCGAACAGCACAAGGCCTTGGTAATGATAAACGAGTGAAAAGGGGGGTAAATGTTTTCGGAAAACCCATTGGAAAACCGAAATCTGGATGGTCGGAGCCGGGCATCGAAACCGGGTCCTCCCGAATACGATGCGAGTGTTTTACCACTGCTGCACCACGCTCGGTTATAAAATAAAAGAAAATATATTAATGATCTGCCGTGACGTCAACTTAGGCGTATCACTTATTTCCACTACTTCTTTGATAATTATATCTTAAGCCTAAACGAGTGCATTATATATAAAACAGTATGTTTACCAGTATGGCTTAATTTTTTTTACTGTATATTATGTAGTTTTTAAATATTCAAACATAAAGTTGTGTTGAAGGTAATTACGAATTTTCGTCAGTCAAAAACTTACCGAAACCGTATAAATATTTTTGTCAATGAAACAATTAGACAACGTAGTAAAACCTTATAAACAAACTGTATGAGAGTTTTATTTTTGTATTTTCTCTGATTTAGGATTTTAAAAATAGTTGCCATACAAGAAGTAGAAATGAAGTATCATTGCCTTAAATTTGTTTACGGGAATTATTTATTGTTTGCATTTCCTACATGATTTCAATTTTTCATGTAAGTTTGATGTTCTGTGTTGCTATTGTTTCTTCTTGTTGGCGTAAATGGTTTGTTTGGAACATCCTGTTTCTTTTAAAGCTTCCTTAATGCGTTAATAGCATGTGAAAAATACTGGAATACGATCAATACAATATTTCGCCCCCTTTCTCGTAGCCTACCTATATTACGACTTTTTACTGTTTTGCCTTCCATACAAATACATGTTAACACAAAATTACACACATGAAATTTTGATTCGAAATCAGTAACATATACGACAAACCCCTTGGCCACGAAACACCGTAGTTTCACTACTGAACTAGTTTAGAACACGGGACGAAGAAAACTGCTGACTAAAGGTAGCCTGTATCTTATTTATTAACCATTCCAGACATAACGTCATAGTCAGCAAAGATAATGGGACGTTTTTTCTCTTCAGTCAATACTTCGAGGGACACTCAGCTGTCGAGTTTGTAGGGCGAACGCACGACAATAATACGCCGCACATTTCACAGCTATAAACAAGAGAACAGCTAAAGCTATTGAGGTGGGGTTGCTTTTAAAAATAGATTCAGCTCATTACGAACAACTTCCTCGCTTTCATCCCCCATCTAACTTGAATAGCAAAAAAGTTTCTCACTGACCAACTTTTTGATGTTTCAGTTCGTTAGAAAGTGCGCATAACGTTAGAAAAAAAAATTATGTACAACTAACGAAAACAAAATTAGCCTTCAGATTTCTTCGTTGCCGTCCAGATATATGAAATTACACACCATAAAAATTTGGATACGATTTTGCTTTTGATTAGAAAGTTATGATGTGATATATTTAAAAATGCTTGAAAACAGTGCCAAGTTCAAAATATTTGTTTTTTAATTTTTTCAACCCCTTAAAATGGCGTAAATTATGAACTAAATTTATCACCTGATGCGCGTTTCGATGCTGTACAATATGCAAAAAATTTTAAGATCAAAGTTACAACGTGAAAATTTTAGGATTTTTGGCAACAGCGCGCTCCGAAACAAGTACAGTGCTTATGGCAGTTACCGTGTATCGGAAAGAGAGAGCGAATGCCCATATAACCCTGTACTGCAATCTAAGCGTGAGACGCTCTATAGGTCTATCAACTGGCACAGCCATTTGAACTGCTTGGCACTTAACATCTGAGCATCGGTTAAACCTATCTGAAGAGCTCCAACCACGTGCAGCAAGGGAAGGGCAGTACCTTGTCCCACTTAGAGCTCCTGGAGGTAGGCGCTCCCCGATGGAACAGACCCTCCCGGGGCTCGTACATGGAAGTGGGTCGCTGCGAGCCACCTCTGCTCGTCTTCATCTCAGTCACCTCTGCACCTGCGTGGCCATTGGGCAGTGGAGAAGATGCAGGGAATGCCAGGCCAGCGCGCTCTATAAAGCCACGTAGCTCTGCATTCTCCCGCACCAAGTTCTGTACCTGAAACAAATTAATAATGACTCTCACCATGTAGCTAACAGCACACACACATAACATAATATGAATTTGTCCCTTACTTCAAGTATGCATACTGTATATACACACATTCTCTGAAAAATTATAATTAAAAAAAAACATACAGAGAGTTAATCACGCAAATAAGAAACCATTAGAAGGCCAACACTAATTTAACACTTCACTCTTCATTTGCTACACACATCAACACTGTGGCAAAACTGACACATTACAAAACTTCTTTGCCTATCTTGCTGTTGTATTCACCAACTTCACTCAAGACAAGTTTGCTAGACACATCAGTTTTGGAGTGAATTATATAGGACATAGGTGCCAGAAATTTAAATCATTTGTTAACCTTAATGTTCCAACAGGACTTTAGATGACTTTACAATCAACAGACACGACAAAACCTGAGCTACGTATCAGTTGTTTTGGATTTAAAATGTGCACTACGCACATTTAATACAGTATTTACTATACACAAAAATATTTCGTAAAGTAGCTACAGTATTGAGAAAAACTTTTAAATTAAATTAATATTTTCCTCACAAGCATATTATCGGATAACTGCGTAAAATATAATTATTATCCTTGTAAGAATGCAAGCTTTTAAATAGGTAAGGAAACTGAGTTTTCAAGTTAAATGCATATTCATGCACAAATGTTCTATTGTTAACATGTTTATTGCTGCATTTTCCAGTAATCTCATAGAGAAATCCTTCCACGCACAGTAAAGCTGTTTCTTACAACTCAACAGTAGAACCTCGTTAATAGGGTTGAGCAAAAGTGACTTATTTCCCAGGAAACGAAAGTGAAAGAAAATGTATGATATTTCGTGAAAGTGAAACTAAAATAAAAGGTCTTTTGAGATGAAGTTAAACGAAGGACTACATGGCTCATGTAGGTTTAAAGGTGAGAGTCATTTATGGCGTGGCTCGAACCAATATTTTGTGACAGCTAAAAATGGAACACCTGATTTTTCATTACCAGTTTTACTAACAAAATACTAGGACAACCACATTAATAAGCTCCGTCAATCTTTTGGTTGAACTGTACCCTGACAATAGAACCATAATATAAAACATGTGTAAAGATTCTTCCACAACTTACCGTTGAGTGAAGCATTTGAATTTCAGTCTTCAAATGATCTATCTTTGTTTCAGAATCGGCCAGCTGCTTCTTGAAATTCTCTTCCAAGCAAGAAATTGCACTTTCCCCGTACTGAGCAAGACAGTTCACCTGCTGGGAAAAAATAACCAGCATGTTGATAGTTGCAAACAAACTCAGAAAACATAACTGTTATACAAAAAATTACCTCAACTTGTGTCAGAGATAGGATGAATAAGAATATGTCCATTATTTGTATTGTACATTGTTCACAATAACATTAATACTTCTGAAGATTGTCTTGTTACGTATAAAACAAAAAAAAATAAATATTGTACGTATTGTCAATGAAGAAACAAAACCTCGTATGTAACTTATCACAAGTTAGCAACAGAATTCAAAACAATACACATTTTCAATAATACCAATGAAATAATTACATTTTTTTCACAAAATATAGGATGCAGATGTACATATACTTACACAGCTGTACTAATTGATAAATTACACAAGTATATAAGAGGACAAACACATTTCTCCATGGAAAAAAGGTTGCTACAATTTGCTGGCCAGGTCCGCTTCCTCAGGCTGCTAGTGTGCCTTCACTCGCTGCTCGATGAAGTCGGCCTAACTGGCGAAGTATCGCGACAACACTTCGCAGAAAAACATATTCGTCCTTTTATGAGCTTGTATAATTTATTTTATCAACTACTACAGCTCTGTACGTACATGTGCATTGTGACATGCAATGGCACGCAGCACTTACTTGGCCTGTTATCATACAGTAATTTCAATTTTTTTTGTGTTAATTAATATTTTTTTCTCTGTTGTTTATAACAAATTAAGAAGGCCAACTTAACCAGGTATAAGGATGTATACTGCGGGATCCAACATATTAATTGTGGATGCTAATAGAGAAATCAACAGTAAAAGTCTGTTCAAAAAATTTAAAATTTAACTGTTAAAGCAAGAGAAAAGTATGTATATAATTTGACGTGACAATTGTTTTGGATTTTGATCGTGTTTGGACTCATTTTAAAGCTAATTTAAGTTCAAGCAACTTTTCTAAGTAAACTTTTCTTATATTTTGCCTTGTTTGGATTTTTAAATTTCAAGTAGCCTCTTAGCTTGCTTCTCCTGGAATAGGATTTATGTGGCAGGCTGGTCAAAGTTCTCTTGCTTGGAAGCACGTACCGAGAAGTGCTGGCTTTTAAAATTTAAAATAAGCTCTGAGCTAGCCTGTGCTTGGACGGATTTATCTGGCAGGCAGGTCAAAGTTCACTCGCCTGGAGGCACGTACAGGAACGTGCTGGAATGCGATGAGCTCTGCCGGGCGTTTCTCGATCAACGTGGGTGGTAGTGTCGGGCGCAAAACTCCATCAAGGTGGTGATCTGCGACGGATTGTGACGCTGCACATCCCCAATTAATAAACTAATGAATATTTAGCTGGTATTATGGAATCAAATGCTTTGTAAATTTATCAGTATCTATGGCACATACAATTTTTAGGTTATAAACGTCAATTAACCAGCTTTTTAGGCAAGTTGGATCTTGATGTATCCCTCCGCCGCTCGGCCGAGTAAGTCCGGGTGTCCGCCCAGGAAAGTTAGTTGTGTTTCATCGGAGCTCGTGACCGGTCGCCGGGAGATGGCCGGCTAAGTTTTTTTTGATTAGTTGGAAAACAGTTGTGATTCATCGGAGCTCGTGACCGGTTGCCGGGAGATGGCCAGCTAAGTTTTTTTCTGTTCAAGTGTGTAAACGTTAGCCGTGATACATTGGAGCTCGTGGACGGTTGCGGAATGATGGCCGACTGAATGTTTTGGTCAGTCGAAGTGTCATGGCGGGCCAGGGAGGACGTGTACGGGAGCGCTGGCGCGGGGAAGTCAAGCCTCGGGGGCGAAATCGCTCTGGTTAAACTTTATCTTGTTGAATACATATGTTTTACTTTCTCTTTAGTACTCAGTAGCTCCAGGCATGCCAAGGTATAGCACCATATAGAATAGTATAGCCATCTTCATGAGTGAAGCAGATTACGAGTACTAAGTTTGTAAACTGCAATACAGTGCGTCTCTATTGTCTTGGGCAGACACTCGGGAGTAGTTGTTTTGGGCGAACTATCTCACGTCACGTCACCGTTTAATCTTGTTATTTTGGTTGATGACAATGGACACCTATTTATATTGGATCACAATCGCAGCTGCAAATAAATAGTCGTAAAACAAATAGGTGTGTTTCTTTTGGTATCATCATCCTGCAAGCTACCCCTTTCAGTAACAACAATAACTCAAAGCACATAAACCCGTTATACGTGTCGCCGTGTGCCAAGGAACGACACACAAACATATATAACCCTACAGACGACACAAACAACACGGCAGAGCGAAGCAGCACCACCACATTCTGTCGCCGCGAACAGGGACATAACATCATAACCTCTATATACATATACAAACAACAACAACAACATATACAGACGGAGCACCACCACATTCTATCGCCGCGAACAGGGACAGCGTATCTTCCAACATCAATATATAAATAACAACACGGCGACGTAGCAGCACCACCACAGCATCTGCATGCTACCTTTTGTTAAAAATGAAATTACCGTATTTACTCACATATTTTTGACCATATTTTTGGCCCAAAAAATTGGGTGCGGCCATTATGAGGTCTTTTAAAAAAAATTACCTTCAAGATTTCTTGGTGTATAATATAACTTTAATGTACACCTTTTTGCAATATTTACTCGTCCATAGCGTGACCATTTCTCCTAAAATAAATTAACAAATTTCTGGGGAACAGTAAGCATGTAAAAAGCAACAGAATAGAAAATCTTGTAAATACATTCATACGTGTCACTAAGTGAAACAAATTTAAAATGATCCCATATAAGACGTTTACTTTTTACGGTCCATTACAAGTATGTTAATATATCCTGTGTAAGTACGTAGATTATAAACAAATCTGAATCACGGTTAAAACATCAGAACTCTCCAGACGCTGCTACATTATCAACAGTGCACCATCAACCAGCGAGCGTGACTCATCGTGTTTGGCGATAGGTCATGTAGGCATTCTGGAGGATCTAGGCCTGCGTGGCGTGAAGACTGGTACCTAGATGCTCGGTTCAGCCGCCATGTCTTGTACGCATGGAATATGGAGGATCTGGGAGCGCATACTAGCGTGCTGCGCTTCCAATCGACAGACGTTTTCAACTGTCATATTTTGCAGATTCCACATTTTTACCATTCTAGCTAAGATGTTTTCTCGCCCAAAGAGATCGCAAAACCTGGTCCCTTGGTAAACGCCTTAACAGAGTTTTACTGTATTGTGTCCCTTGTTGAAAAAGATGGGGTGCTGCCATTATGTGTTTTTTTTTAAATACTGCTTTACTACTTTCAAAATATGGTATGTTAGTAGCCTAGTGGCCTTTTCTCACCATATTACACTAATGAAATAATATTTCTTGCAGCACTATGTTGTACTGAAATAAGTTTTAAAAAATTACACATCGAAAAAAAAATTTTGGAAAAAAACTATTTTTCATAATTTTTTTACTAGGTATCTTCCTGAGAATCAAGAAGTTTAGGCAAACGAGATTTTGCAACTTCGCCGACGAATGTATGTACCTTTTGGCCTTAGATAATAAGTTGAACTTAGTACATAATGTTAATTAGAAAATAATCTTGCTATGTTTATGTACCTAAATGGTGGAAAACCAGAAACTGGCTGATAAGAAAAATAAATCTAGGGCTTTAAAGTGCTAACTTTACAGTGAATGGCCTATACATAACTTTATGACTACAGAATAATCAGGTATTAAATACCTTAACTTCTTTCTCCAACGGGCCATTTTGACACACAGGTGAAGATTTTGTAGGCTCAGCTTCTTGCAACGCTACGTCGTCACAAGCCTGCAAGACATTCAAACAGAAACGGAAAATTCATAACAAGGTTCAAAAGACTGATTTAAAATGGATAATAACTAGAACTAAATGTGGTAAATACTGTAAAATGATCTGAATGTGCAATTTAAACAAACTAAACATAACGGTGTATCAGCTACCGTACAACTGGTACAATCTGAACCACGTTCATAGGCAATGTTTTAAATGTAAGAACATAATCCAGATAGTAGCGAACACCCATCGCATAAATCATTATGATCAAATACAACACTGGTGAAACCTTGTACAGTAATCACATTATTGAAAGTTACTGATACACTACACCCCCAATTTTACGAGTACTGGATTTTATAAGACAGCGATTTTGCGAGGTTATACTCTGGCATTGTAAGGCCTTAAGTGCTACTGTATTCTTCAAACCTCCATCCAAACTTTTTGTACTGGTATTTGACCAATTGTCTAAAATCTTTGTCACAGGTGCACATTTCTTGACATTTTTCTCTAGTCATACTTCCTGCCAAACTAAGAGCATACAGATAAGTGGACAGGTGAAACTGAACAACTGCAATGTTCTACAGTACGTAATACAACTGAACCAAATCCTTAGACCCACTTGGCATAAGTAACGTAAGTGGACTTTACGTCTCATCAACAAAGAGGTCATTAGAGACGATGGCACACATCTTAATAGGACAGGAACAGGGGATGGATTCAGCCATGGCCTTTGCTAAGGAACCGTGGAAAACAGAAGTCAGAAGACAAGCAGGATGAATCACGCGCGCACGAGCTGCCCGAAGGCACGCCAAGACCAGCGGCACGGCCACTCCCCTCCCCCATCTTACACAACCAAACCGAGCGCGCCGCTCTGCCACACAAGTCACGGTGGGCGACTGTGGGGTACCATTTTATTTGGAAGACACCTTTTCATCGTACTAAAATATAATTTCAATGAAAACTATTTTTAAATTGGTAATTGTTCTACATAAATTTTAGAGAAAAAAACACACTTAAAATTTTTTTATTGGGGGGGGGGGGGGTCAAATTTAGTTACCTCGGGACTAACGACATCAGCGATCTAACGACGCAATTTCCTGGCACCGTACGATGCCGTTAGATCGAGGGTTTACTGTATGTATAATTGATTCTTGCAGCAACGATTTTGTTCTAATAGTGTCGTACTTCATACTTGAGCGTAGTTAACATCTCTGATGCAGAAACGTAAACAGAACATTGTGGTGCGACAATTATGCGATGAAAGTATTTTTACAGTTTCTGTCATCTCAAAAATTTGATGCGGCAACTACGCTATGGCGATGACTGTGCGATAAAATACAGAAATTCCTACGAGATCAGTTTACACATCTCACCTATGGTTCAATTATAGTGACTATTACTATCACACCAACTCATACCATAATATAGGTACGTATTTGTATACCAATGCCAGTGGCTACTTTAGCAAACACTGCACTTTCACTAAAACAAGGTCTTTTTTTTTTTTTCCACCTGCGTAAGTCTTCTGTGATACAGTGGTCAGACCACTGGCCTCCCACCAAGGCGAGCCAGTGGAGTTGTTCCTGATTTTCACATGTCGGGAAACATGGCAGACCTTCATCATTGGTGGACAAGACTTTTCTCCAATTTACAGTTTCCCCTGACCTTATATTCCACTGCATCTCCATAAGTCACATCAATCTCACAGTTAAACACTCGACAAATTTCATAGTTCCACTTGTTTGCCTACAGCATTAATATGCGTTTATCATGCAATGTTTATGTGATAAAACAGTATCTGCAAAACTGAAAGCAATAATATTTTTTATGTAAATTGAAAATAATAAAATTTTAAATCAGGAAACATGTACCTTGCACCTTGACAAAAGAATTCTGTAACCTTTTTATTTAGGATTTGAAGAGATTTATACACATAGTCACCTGAGACTTTTCCTTGCCTTCATTCATTTGCAAACTGCTGATGCCAACTTTTTGTGCGAGTCGTGCTATTTCTTCAGTGGTGAGGTAGTCGTCGTCAGACGCGACACAGTCGTACAGCGGCTCGTCGTCGTCTGAAGTCTCCTGTTTCCCCTGGGAAGAGTTGCTGGCGCATGCAACCCCTTTGCAGTTCTGAGCTGCCTTATCGTCTGCGGGGAGAAAATCATCCCAATAAAACATCTAAAGAAACAGTACAAAACTTTGCAACATGTCATTATACAAAAGAAGTAAGTAATGAAGACATGAGTGGATGTAAACCATAATTATTATGAAGCAAATCTAAAATGTAAATCTAACCGAAAAAAATGATCAGCTCATGAATGAAATGTGCCAAAAATTTAATTCATTAAATGTACGTCTTTGTCACCTATAAGTGGCTATCAATTACTAGTACACAATTTGGCCATCTGTTCAGGCCAATGAGTGACGTGCATAACTTTGACAGAAATAAGTATTATATTTTAAAACTGTTCAACATAAGTAAGTGATGTCTGTTTAGGAACAGCATTCAAATAATATGTATAGGTGAATCGGAATAAAGTGAGCACTAAAAAAAGCCCTGATTAATTTCTATTTTCTGCAAGTTTATATCTTTCCGCTACATGTAAACATCAACATTGCCACGTGCTTTTATTTACATAGTCTTGTACAATGTTTACATTTACGTTACAGTGCTCCGATAAATTTTAGCTACAGTAATATGTACTCATTAAATGCACGGGGGCTGAATACATGCTATACTCAGTACTAATCTTAGTTATAAATACCTGCGAGTTAACGTCTTACAACATTGGTTTCCCTGCGTCTACTCTAACGGCGCTATTAACTACCGTTACGAATCTCGTAACTCCATGCACAGTACATTCAAACTTTTAAATTAAAACCGTCACTAAAAAACACACGACACACGCAACTCAAGAATTAAAATTCCGTTAAACATTCTTCAATGAACGACGACGTTGAATGTATTTATCAGAAACCCATATTCATTACACAACGGACAAACAAACTGAATGACGCAATGCGGCGAAAACCTAACTCTGATGCCATCTGTCGGTGAAATTTTAAACTATCTCCGCTTCGCGCCGTGTGCCAACGATAATCGACTCGGTTGCGTCGCTTTGTACTTCCGCTAATTAAATAAAATTATACAGTCAGTAGGTATGTCAGTAAGAACTTAAATAAATATTTTAAATTATATTAAATACAGAGAGGTCGTTTGCAATTGATGTTGTTTCACTAATGCTGTATTCAAATAAGAAAATACACGGGACTAAATACAGTTATTCGCTACCAACCACACAAACAAAAATGTAACTGTTGTTAATGTTGGCTTATATGCAGTAACGGCTAGTGATATTTTTCAAAGGTTAAATCTTTAGTGCTCACTTTATT
>PNEQ01008482.1:0-35670 GCA_003012365.1 Medauroidea extradentata
ACCCGACTCTCCTAATACCCGACTCTCCTAATACCCGACTCTCCCAACACCCGACTCTCCTAACAACCGACTCTCCTAACAACCGACTCTCCTAACAACCGAATCTCCTAACACCCGACTCTCCTAACACCCGACTCTCCTAACAACCGACTCTCCTAACACCCGACTCTCCTAACACCCGACTCTCCTTACACCCGACTCTCCTTACACCCGACTCTCCTAACACCCGACTCTCCTTACACTCTACTCTGCTGACCAAAGCTATCCTACTTGGGCAATAGTTAGCCGGCAACTCGTTACTACGCACAGTTTTCGCAACAGATGACCCGTGTTGATTACGAAAAATTCATATCCGTGACAATATTAACATAATCGTCAGCATATAAAATTTATTAATGAATATTATTCGAGATCACGATAAAACGCTTCGAATAATTTCATAATGGAGTTAGCATGAAGAATTTTTTATTAAGTTTGTAGAAAACGTCATTTAAAAATTTTCCTAAAAATAATCTCTGATGATATGCGAATGTCTGTCGGATTGCAGAGAAATACAGGATGTTGCAAAATGCCAAGTCAATATTCTAGGGAAACAATCCTCACGTATAGAGGAACAAAAAGTGTTATATGAACATAGGTCCAAAAACGCACCGTATCTGCGCTACAGTTGGCAATACATGACGTATGGTTAATAGCGTGCTAGCAGGATCATGTTGCTGTGTCACAGTTGTTCCTACTGTCTGTGTGTTAGTGGCGTAGTGTGTGGCATAGTAACATGTTATGTACTGCTGTAATGATGCCCCACAGCAACATGATCCTACCCGCGCGCTATCAACCATGCGTCATGTATTGCCAACTGTAGCGCAGAAACGGTGCGTTTTTTGACCTATGTTCGCATAACACTATTTGTTCTTCTACACTTGAGTGTTGTTTCCCTAGAATATTGACATGGAATGTTACAACATCCTCTATATTCACAGAGTAGCTATGAGTGAGTCAAATATGTGTTCTTTATATTATTGTGACTAATAAATGTTTCGATATTTGCATTTCGTGAAGTTTAATATTAAATCCTAATACCGGAAGAGATGTATGCAAATGTATATAATTTACCATCGCTACAGTAGGTACTGTATTTTAAGTGACGTTTACTGGGTGAATTATTGGTAGTAAAAATCAGTAAGTAGACTTTCATTGTTCCCTGACAGAATCCCTTAGATATTTTAGAAGGGGGAATATTTAAGTATTTTGTGTCTGCAGTTTCTATCAGTGAAATACAGTTACTTGGGGAACATGTTAGCAATTCCTGCTAGAATATCCAATACGTAGTGTTATTCAACTTACGCCTGTGCTCTGAGCTCTAGCACCAAGAATTACACATTATTTTCAGCAAAGGAATTTAATACTTAATACTCTACTCTTGTTGGATACTTTTACTGTTAAATTAAAGGATGTCTGTGTTTTCATTGGAAGGTTGGCACTTAGTTTTGTGCTAGTTCGTCTCCGTTTTTTTTTTTTCTTTATACTCTGGATTCAGATTAAAGTTGGACTATTTGACAGTTCTAGGGGTTGTACACAAGTGTTAATCCACGAAAATATATTTTGATGTATCCATACACCACCATGAGATTTTTGAAAGCTATCCAAGTTTTGTTTACATTCAATTACCTGTCGAAAGCGATTTGTGAAGCAAAGTAGGCCTAATATATGCCAAAGTTTACACATATCAGTTTTAAGGTGAAAAGAGAAACTTCTTTTCGACATGTGTGCTGATTACATTTTATTTACACTTTTATTAATTTTTTATATTCATGCTTAAATACAATGTTAGGTCAAAATACATCAAGGACGTGGTCTACAGATATTTTCATTACCATGCTTTAATTTTTATATTTGTACAAGATTTTTTTCTTGTTTTAGACACAAAATGTGACTAACTTTTGCTCTTAAAACATTTTTTTTTATCTCGTATAGATAAAGCCGAAATTCGTACGTTTCCGTTTTAAAGACGACACTTAAACCAATTCATTTACCAAAATGAAAAAATTCACAGTGAATAACGATGCTGTAGGCTACAAGTTCAGCTATGTTAAACCACAATTTTTTTTTGTATTTTTTAAAAGATTGTACGAAGCTGTACCTATCTCAGGAACTTAACTGCAAACGACTTCATTCTATGTACACAGAACTAAACCCTGAACATACAGTGTCCTATGAAGCTGAACTGCAAAGCGACTGGACTGAACATATAAGGGATGTAAAGCAATGTCCCTTCCCATTTATTGTCGAAGATTGTAATCGTACATACTTTCGTAACTGGAATCTGTACTTTAAGTGAATCTTCAAGAAATGTACGTTTCCTTAGAGGCCCATACGTGAACTACAGGTACGAAAAGACTCTTCGCAACTTGTGATTCATCGTGACACATAACTACAGTGGTCCATGGCTGTCGTCAGCCATTACACTTCCCCTCAGAAAGCAACGTACTGTGCTGGACACAGAGTCAGAATTTGAACATCCTGGTATCCTTTACTTCGATAGTATCCCAATACCACGAGCTAAGTTCTACGACTTACAAATCCTCATAAGATTTTACAACTTTGGTTCACAGTGCTTCTTTGACAATCTTGCAGTAACAACCCAATTGTACTGGGGGTACTCCTTGGTTGATTGACAGTGCACGTGTCACATAACCCTGTGTAATACTAAAGAATTTCAAGTTAAATCTTTTGAGTGAAAAATGATAAAGTTCACTATCACAAAAAAAATTTTGTAATGAAGTAATGCGTATCTTTCCCACGCAATGTGTATATGTGATACGTTTTGGTTAACAGACCGTGTAAATGTACTGATACAGGAATAGTGAAATTGTATGTGCACATGATATAATTGAAATAAGTTCCAAATAAATCATGATACAGACATTGTAATAGTGTTACAGCTACTAATGTTTGATAATGTAATGTGGCACCTTTATTTCTACTAAATGTTTTATTTTATGCTAGGCAACAAAGGGAACTGACTTTTACTATTGTTAAAAGACTACAAGAGTATATTTACCAAAGGAGTGCACAGTGACAGTAATGTGCATCGAAATATAATGTTAGTAATATTTAACATTCATCTTATTTATATTTCTAATTGTGTGTTTAGCTTCATCTTTTTTTTTTTTTTTTGTGTGTAATTACAATACCAAGTGAATATCATAAGCATTAGTCTGTTTGATGTCCGCAATGGGTTTTTCTATTATGTTACAAGTTTGTGTAGAATAATGACATGAATTACAATAAAAGAGTTTGAACTTTCAAGTGTATTTTACTAGAAACGAGTAAATATAGACATTCATCTTTCTCCCACTGTACCCTTCAATTATTATCTTATGTTGAACCTTGAATAATCATGTTTACTGTTTTTAAATATTTAGTTAATATGCAAACTAATTACAGTATTTTAAAAACCAAAAAAAGTGGTTGGATAAACAAATGTATATAATCATAATTGTATAGTTTATATTCCTATTCGCCCCGAGAGATAATCTGAAAGGAAAACATCTATTCTTACCTGGCGGCGTTGCGTGAAATTAGGCAAATATGTTGGCTACATAACGCCTTTATTCAATAAATGTCAACTAAAAGCCTTGAAAATATCAAGTTTATAGCTTAAAGCACTTATTGTTTTGTAAAAACAGTTGTAAAATGTTACTGTAATGTTTAAGTTAACATATATATATACAGTCACTGTGTAAATAATAGAGGAAAGTAGAAAATATGGAATAGCGTACTAATATGGAATGTCGCTGTAAAAAAGACACGACTGCTGCCATCTAGCGGTAACCGGCACAACTCCGTCATACTATGCCTCTTGACGGCTACTACCATTGCGTGTGTGTTTGTACATTCGATTCGTGTAATATTGAAGATTGAATGAAATTCAGAAACTTGAGAAGTCAACAGGTAAGTTTTTAAATTTTTATATTTCTTTCACAGTTCATTACTTATCAAAGTACATGTGTTCAATGTAAAGTCCCCTTCCGGTGACGTCTGTGACACGTAACGTATTTCTGTTCACGAAATGTTTTAAACTGTTAAGGCTCTGCCAAAACTGTCGAGCCCTTTAGTTCACACTTATTTGTGAGAACAAACAACATTTGTATGATTACGAAGATTACGAAGGCACGTATCATTCAAAGCAACGAGCGCAATCACACTAGGTAGTCACTTTTTTTCTACAGAAAGTTATATAAATGAGACGTTTACGAGACTTTTAATGAAGTGTAGGCCTACCATAGTTTCTCACCAAAAGTGAAGGAAAACTTGCTTCTTTCACATGATTTTACTCTCGTGCGATAAAATTAACATTTTTTTTTTTCATGAGTATGTTCGTACGTCATGTTCCAACCAACTAACTTACGCAATATTTGCATTTTAAGTTACCCCTATGGAACTCTTTGAGTTGTGTCATAATATTTTTTCTGTCTTGCCTGTAGTTGATTGGTAGGCCTCTGGAAGTCGCGATACAATCTGGGCTCCGAACTAGGTTAGGTTATATATCGCAGCTTACACGACCCCGTATGAAAGGAAACACGCCATGCCTATGTGTACAGATATCGATGTTATATGCCCATATCTACCTCGACCCGAATATTTGGGGCGGTGTATTAATGACGAAATTTCGGTCGCTATCCCGCCCACTTGGTTGAAAGCTGCTGCGCTGAATGAAGTTTCCGGTCACATCACAAGAGATCAACAAGCTCTGGACTTATTCATTTGCAGCAAGTGTAAGACTATCTTGTAAACTAGTTTAGTTATTGTTTACTAACAATTTTAATGTCGAGTAACGACTACGTTACTATCAAAATGTTATCAAAGGGGAAAATATCGTTAGGGATATTGTCATTTTATCGTCCTGTCAAATCCATAATACAAGACTTAAATTATTTTTTCTTATTTTCAATTTCACATTACATCTTTATTCATTACACTATATACACCCACATATATCGGTTTATGTAAAAAGGAAAACAGTCTATTCACTTTAGTAAATATTTAGTGCCAAGCTCAATAGTGTTTTTCACATTGATACAAACAACTGAAATGATTTTCAACGCACAATGTAAGTAAAAAAAACTCAAGGCTGTCTTATGTCTACAATGAGCCCGTATGTTTTTTTTCTGTGTCCTATTTAAAATTATGAGTTAATTTGATTATCAAAATGTAAAAAATTGTGGGAATCACTGCTACGAAAAAATTGGTTGAAAAATTAATATATACGAGCCGAAACAATGAAGCGATTTTTCAATATGGATATTAGGGTACTTCTAATTTTTTGAACATTGCAAAACTCTCAGGCACAACAATCAAGAATGCTATATTTTCACGTAAAATATAGAATTTAAAAATAGCCATAATGAACTATTTTCGGAGCGTTAAGATTACATGGAATACTTTCAGCTGTGTATAAATTACTCTGCATGTGTTCCACTCTGCAAATCGACAGCCACAGCCTTAATGTAGTTGTAGTAGTTAAAAGCCATTGTTCACGACAGTCATACGTCTTGACGTGAAAGTACTGACTTTTATGACACACGATGGTTATTTTACCCACCTTCCACGTTTGCTTATACTGTAGGCCTGCATCGCACTCGAGATTCATGTTAACCTATAGTCTCTCAACATTAAAAAAAAACTATGCTGCTTTTCATAAACACTATTACTTCTTTCTAATAAGTATTGAGGCTGTTCGAAAAACTAGAAGAATAAATTTATCCCCTGTGATGTGCCACTTATGGCTGCCAAGGCTCGATCCACCATCCAGGTTAAGGCCTTTAATCTTTAACAAAAAAAAAAAAAAAAAAAGAGACCAAACCTGCAACAGTACGAGGTGCACAGGAAGACGTGGACCAGGTTCCACTACAAGTGTAGCCCTTTCACAAGTTTAAAGGAAAAGCGAGCCCTTTAAGTCACCTCACCCAGTCTCAACTGGTGAGAAGATACCATCGAACTTAACTTACAATTTTGTGTATATATGTTTCGGTGAACTGTTTATTAAAATCAAAACAGAAGACAATTCTTCATCCAGATAAGTGACAGTGGGAAATTTGTTAAAAAAAAGTAATAACAGTTTTTAGATGCTACCAGAATTTAATACCTCAAACAGTGGTGTAAAGCTTCATTTTTTGGAGTAACAGACAACAAACATCACCACGAGTATTTTTAATTGTGAGTATAAACGTTACATAATAAAATATTTACCTTTTTTTTTACTTTAGCTTTAATCAGATGAATCCAAAAATAAATACTTATAAATTGAATTACATGCCTTAGTGGCACATCAACAATTTTGGCAATCTATTTTTTAACACAATTTTTATTTATTTAATATTATTTTTGGGGGGGATCACCGTGAATTTTTTTGAGGTGGTATTCAAAAGTTTGAAAGGCGAATATTGTAACAAAGGTTCTTAATAACGACTTCACATTACCGAGGACAATTTCATTCTACATGCAAAATACAGAAGGATGATAAACACCCGGTCAAGATGACATCTTGGCTGGCGAGACTTATCCGCCAAACGTGTTAACTGTCTCTCACATTACATCACAGGAGCCGAGCAGCAATAAAAAGCATGGTCACATACGGAAGGGTAAGCTGCCCTAAAACCAGAAATTAACCCAACAGAAAATACAACACAGCAAAATAACAAATACCAACACGAAAGTGACTATGAAACACTACAAATTACACTTACCAAGGCGGTGAAAGAACAACGGTTACCACAAATTAAATGGATTCAAAATACACAAAACCGCAAAGATGGCTTAATACTACATGGTTGATATTTGGAGAAGAAGGCGTAAATGGTTGCTTTCGTGTAAACAAATAAATTGGGGCGGTTACAAAATGCATGGTCATTCGATAGATCGAATAACACAGCGCTTGCGAACAAAATAATGGCAAAAGTTTAAACTAAATTATATTTACATGATGATAGTCGAAAATTATTTTAAATAATAGTAACAGCCAAGGAAAATTTAATGAGAACATACAGTTATCAACGCATTTACTAGACACGTAAACATTTATACGACACCTGTCATGTACTTTAAAGTGCACACAAACATTGGAAAGGTACCAAATTTGAAGTAATTTATAATTCACAAAAATTCAGCATTATTTTCTATGATGTGCGAGTTATATGTATATATTATTTTCAAAGAAACTAAGTAGCATTTTAATGAATCTCCATAAGTATAACTTAATAATTATTTGCCTTCATTAAATGTAATTCAATACCAAGGTTTTAACATTATTTTAAAGTCCGAAAGCTCTCGGAAAAGTCAGTTAACATATTATGGTATGTCACAACTCCATGACTATTATAGTAGAGTAAATTATGAGATTTCACAACATAAATTCTTCAAACAGTACTTTACATAACGTTAATAATACACACAATTTATGATTCCACACAATAGAATTGATTTTTTTTACAAAACAAAATACTATGCGCTTATTGTCAAACTTAGTTGAATAGTACCACGACCAATTATGTCTCAAACGGGAAAGGTGACAGGGTTTGTTAAAAAAAATAATAATATAACCAGCCAGAAGGCAAATTACAACATTAAAAACACCATGTGCCACACTAACGGCACAGTGCGTATCTTGTCCAATACATAATATGAACAGATTGTTGGCGATGATTCGAGCATTTGTAGTAATAAACAGTTGGTCTGGGGACAGAGAACTTTGTTGCGGTGTTACCAACCATAATATAAGGTATACCCCAATGACTATTTCGGATTTAAACGGGTTTTACCCCGATTGACCATGAAGTCAAAATTGATTTGGTAATCACCAAATCATTTGTAACCTTTAGCGGTTCATAAAACACACAGATGCATTTCACACTTTACGTACCAAAAATCCCAGCTTCTCAACGTATTACAGTGAATAATTTTGTTGTACTACGAATGTCTTCATTCACACATTAAAAAAGTGAAAGCCAAACTTAAAATAAACTGCAAAGATAATCTCACTGGGCCAAAGTGAACAACAGGTGATGATTTCAGGAAGGTTTTAAATGCAAACAAATGAAACCGGTAACAGCAACTCCAAAATAACCAAGAGCACCGCAAAATTAGGTAACTTCAGAACTAAGTATCGTCGACATACATAATAATATTTATTCTATAGCAGCAGTATATTCGAAACCCACTGTATTTTACAAAACAGACTAAAATAATATGTTAACTATATTTATGTGTAGCATAACACAAAGGTGGAAAGTATTCACTGTCAAGTCGTCAATTTTCTTTTGATACTGACTGCCCTCATTAAAGTTTATTGACTCTTCTTACCTACTATACTGAATTTATGTTATTCGTATTTTCTTCTCTGCAAATATTAAATATGAAGTCATAAGATTTTTAACTCATAATTTTGTAATCACAAACTATGAATCTGAGATATTTATATGTATGTAAATAATAGTTTCACATATTTTTATTAGTTTTAAAGGCGAGTGGTTTAAAATGGAAGTATGATACACCTAGAGCGATGTTTTTTCATATAAAGTACGGAAAAGCGTGTATTGTATATAATTTGATGTGATAGCAAAAAATACAGTTCTTTTAACTTTATTACAGAGAAAATTTATTGCAATTATCACATCACATACTAGGTTAGGTGAAGAAAAAGGGTTGACAAATTTAATGCATTTACAAAACTGATATATCCATCACATAAAATACTGTAAGATTTAATAACATTTCTTCCAGGTGATTCAACAAAAGGAATGCTGCTTCTTACATTACTGCGCCTGGTGATGATGGTATCTACTGGAGCCAGGATCCTGCAAGACAACAGAGACAGAAGCCAAACTGCACAGTTCGTCAAGGAAGCAATGTATATAATAGAGAGTCATGTGAGAGACATTGTAGGAACAGTAGTGTACTGTGATGACGTCAGTATCATACATGACCTCACACTCAGCTCTCTACATACATCAACAATGCCAGTGTATGTCCTCAACCAGGCAGCTCCCTGGAGTGACGACATGCCCAGACACAGTGCAGCGTTTATAATTATGTCTGACAGCGGCGACGTCAACTTGTTTATGGACTATGTAGATAAAGTATCTTCATTATCTGTATGGAACACACAGGCACGAGTAATACTGCTTGACGGTAATGTTTCTGATGATCACATTGATGTTACAATTCCTTTGCTGGTAGGTAGTTGGAAGGAACACGAAACTCTGAACGCAGTAGTGATAAGTAAAACGGCAAAGTATAGTAGCATGGCAGGAAAATCTGTCGCGGCTAAATGCTTTAATCCGTTTCTTAGAAAAATTATTCCGATACACTGGCCATACGCCAGCAGGAATTGTGAAAAATCGACAGTAGACGTTATGGGGTATCCTGTAACATGTTATGCAGCCGAATTCCCCCCATTTTTATTTGAAGTGACCAAACCAAGCAAGGAGAAAACATTGGGTGGAATGTTAGGGGATGTTCTCAACATTGTAGCCAAGGGAATAAATGCTACTCTTATAAGTAATCCCAATTCATCGATGGATATTTCCCACTGGGATCATCTCAAATATCTTAATAACACCTTTGATATTCCTAAACCGTGTACTCTTCTTCAGTCAGATGTTCTGAGAGAAGCCTTTTACCCATATTTCGCTGAAAAACTTGTTTTGATTGTACCTAAGGCACAGCAGATGCCAGAATGGATGAATGCTCTCCTTCCTTTTTCGTATCAACTTTGGATTCTGTACCTCTGGTCTTACATTCTTCTTGTTATCTTAGTGAAATTGCATTCTTACTTCTCTGGAAATAAATCTCATGCATCATTAGTCTATTTAGAAATATATAGATTATATTTCCTTGGAGCGTCACATTACCAAGTCACATCTATAGGTTTCAGATTGTTCCATGTTGCTGTCATGATATTAAACATCGTGTTGAATAATGCATACACAGGGTCGTTTACAAGCTATCTGACAGTACCCCAGTTCTATATCGACATTAACACAATTATCGCCATTAAGAACACAGGGTTACTTGTAGGATTTTCTTCACTGATTGGTTCAAATATTGACATTGACTATTCTAGTACTTTTGCTGACTTCGATTATCAAGACGAAATGTCATTTATTTTGATTAACCGGTTGACACCAGTTGATACGGTGGAAGAAGGTTTACATACTACTATATCTCACAGGAATTTAAGTATTCTCCATTTTTTGACCGGAGCAGAGTTTGAAGTTAGCAAGCCTGGACATTTTTTAGGCCATCGACCCCTGTTGCATATAGTAGAAGAATATATTGCAGCCATGTATATAGTTGGTGTTACACGGAGAAATTTCCCTTTATCAGGCTATATCGATCGTGGTTTACTTGCTATCAAAGAATCCGGAGTTTTTGACAAAATTAAGAAACATAATTCACATACATTATCTAAATTTCAGAGAAATGAAGACGTCTTATTGCCTCTTAGTTTGAAACATTTGCAAACATTTTTTATTTTGCTTTCGGTAGGTTACCTTGTTAGCATCGTGATATTTGCTTGGGAAATGATAAATTTTTTCATAAAATTTGTACTGTGTTCCATAATTTGTTATAAACAGGTCATTAAATGAATTATAACTATTATTAAAGTAATTTACAACACTGTGTTACACGATTAATTGTAAATAACCCATCAATTAATTATTAACTGCCTGCACATTTTTCTAATGCTCAACTCGTATTTCTGTACATACGTATTGATTTTATTAATAAATATTATGAGAATAGTAGCTTGTTAATTGAGTTGCTCAGTAATTATTATTAGTAGTGTTAAATATTGTATTTTAAGAAAAAGTGATATAAAAGTATTTGAAAGTACACAATATGTTCCATTTATGCTGATGACTACATTATTCTCAGTTGCTTACTTCATATTTAAAAACAATTTGCATTAAATGCATAGCTAAAGAAATGTTTACATATTAAGTGAAGACATTCCAATATCTTCCCAATTTTGTATCTATTTATTTAAACGCCACCTTGCTGCAGTGCACACGCTAACATAAGCTTCATCGAAACTCAGATGAACGTTTCAGTTCTTGTGTAACTGACACGAAAGCAACCGGATAGCCAATATTAGTAACTTTCTAATTACATTTATTAAGATTATTAATTAAATGTTCTAATTTATCGTCGAACATCGTAACAGACTTGGTAGAGGCAAACCAGGCCCTATTTTGAGGACCCAACCCAGCATTCGCCTGGAGTGATTTTGTAAACCCCTGCGATATTTAAATCCGGATGGTTGGAACCAGGAATCGAACCCGGATCATCCCGAATGCGAGGTGAGAGTGTTACCATTGCTGCACATCTCCCAGTGTATTACACGCAAAGATTACGAAGACTGATGTTTCAGAGAAAGTAGACTTATCAAAGTAAATCAAATTAATATATATTTGATTCTTATACTTGTATATATATTTATAAGTGAACATGTTACTATAATGTCAGGCTTTAACACTCAGTAAATAGTATCACGGGTACTTCACCGACTATTTCCTGGCGTTAAGAAGTTGGAAAGCGTATTTCCAGTGCATACGTGCTTGCATATAACGCATTCCCCTATGTGCTAGTTTCTTTTTTTTTTTTTTTAGTTAGTCTTTTTTAATTCTTCTTGCAGTGCTCGGAGGTAAAACCGCGTGACGCTTCATAGTTACCTGTCCTCACAGACGCTCATCCAAACACAGCATCCAATAATATAGAGACTTCTATTGCTCCATGACTTCCTTTCCTGGTTTCCACTACGAACGGGATTCACGAGCATTTCCGTAAGTGTTTAGATGCAGCTGATGCCATATATACATCACTTATTGCATAACCGTACATTCTCAGGCGAACCTTAGCTAAGACGTAACCAAACACGTTATTACTGGGCAAGAAATTTTAATACATATTTACAAAAGCGATATATACGTCATAAGTGTTTCGGACATTACGGACGATTAAGCATATGTTGTTGTTTTCTTCGTGTAAATACAATACGACGTTGCGAAACATATATTAACCGTAATAAACTTATGTGACAAAAAGGAAAGGAGTCAAGCACAGCCTTTATGTATAGAAAATATACGTTAGCAAATATTATAAGAAATAAACTATTCCATGAATTTTACAATCGAAAACTACACATTTCTTATTCGTATATGGGACTATAATGTTTGTATTTTTTGTTGCATCTTAAAAACTTGTGCTCCAATAGCTCAGTGTGCAGCATATGTACACTTCTGGAGACTCCCCATGTACTAGGAATGTTAGGCCACAACTATTCGCATCCACATGTATGTTTGTAAACGGTAACACGAATGTAACTGGTAGGTAGGCAATCTGCCGAACACTTTTGCTGAACATGCTGCAGTTAACAGGCGCTAGCTTGCTGAAAATACACTTCCAATAAAATAGTGGGAGACGAGATATGTTGGCAATAAAGATTTATGTTGTCTGTGTTCTTGAAGTATATGGAAGGTATGTAGGCGAGCTGTGTAGCACATTGCCAATACGGAGGTTCAACTGTCCTTGTGGTCATGAAGAGACTGCAAGTATCCACACTTAGAGCCCTCGTCTCCTCACAGGATGTATTGGTCCAGACACAGCATCCATGGAGACCATTGTCCAAACAACACGCTGACACAGACTACTCTTCTTGTGACAACTGATGATCTATATGTGGGCAGGACTACAGTATGTGCAGCGTGTTATGAACACGCCTTGACTAACTACGTACACTGTCCGATTATACACCTAAGACAAATGTCCGCAATATTCTTAAGTTCTGTAGGATCTAATAAATGATACGCCTGCCTTTATTTGTTGAGATACATAAAAAAATAGATGGGAATTAGTAGAGAAAAAACATGCGTACCTCAAGACACGAGCGTACTATGCATAAATGAAGGTCATATATGAGACAATGATAACCCACAACTGAGTTATGTGCATGTAAAGGTAAGATAATATGTGATTCGGAAATTTAATACATGTAATTTATACATATATAATTTATGTTTTTGTTAGTTATTTTAGATGGTTTATTTACGTTCCCTGGCTGTATGCCGCTAGGCTTAAAACGGAACGGCTTACAAACTATCTTAACCTAAGTAAACGACACAAACATATCGTTAGCTTAATGCTACAACTAGGTAACTAGGCAGCTGGAGATATCCAACTATAATACTGAAAATTGCTTTTGTGGTACAAATAGTTTTTTTTTTTGAAACGCAAATTTGTGTTGCATCAATACTCCTAATTAACACATTAATAAATGTATACGTTTCGAAAGGAACAATCATAATGGTAGTGTAGACATCTGCAGATAACTTAATCTTGTAAAATTTAAGTTACCCAGTTCTTGCACTAAGCTGACGATATATGCCCGTGCTGGGATTCAAACCCAGGGCCTCTCGCACCGTAGTGCGCCCTGCTATACCGACCACGCTACGGAAGCAGGATTATGTTCTTAGTTACACTAGCTCACAAATAATGCGAATAAGCAAATACACGACAACAAAGACATTTTTTAAATTATTGAATTTGTGTTGTAAGCTATGAGTACGTGGCTTACTACAGAATCAATACTAACTGTACTGTATTTCCTAAACTTGCAGGTGAGAAATTTCTTTCTGACTGTCCGTTTCCTCAAATTGTTCTAATAACAATATTTTAAAACTATTAAGTGTTTCCTTTTCTGAAATTGTATTTTGACAACATGTCATCTGCCTACGCTTCAAGTTATATAAGCCCCCATAAGTAACCACACACGTTTAGTAACATAATGCACGTAATTTGTGGATATACTAAAAAAAAATATATTTTTGTGTTAGTTTTTGTAAAGCTATTTGAGTTGTTCCAAGTTCACGTAGTCAGTCAGTCTAGCAACATCAAAAACATGCATTTACCTAACGAAGGCAGTTTCCTTGCCATAAGGTAATTTTCAACGTAACCGTGTAGTGTTTTAATTTTTATGTTTTAGCCTACGTGACGTTCTTCATTGTCCTCTCATGGCGTTCTGTATTTAGCTCGCATGTAATGGTGCGTGATACACAGAAGGTCGTAACTCAATATAATGACTGACTCATTGTCCAGATAGTTTATCATTCATCATAAACATTGGCCTGGTTCGTTCCTAGCGACGCGGTGTTGAAGTGCGCCTGGTCGTTATACAGCCCGCTTATGTGAGATACTGTTGCCTGTGCAGTGGGCGGGACTCTCAGATAAATTCTAGTGTAAGAGAGATTTTGGTCAGCTCTTAACATCGAGGTCTTCAGCGCTGGTGAGTGGTGACATGATGTGAGTATGAGGGTGCAGGGGAAATGGGAGATTCCCGAGAAAACCCACCAACCAATGGCATCGTGCGGCACGATTCCCACATGCGAAAATCCGGGTACTGATACCGTCGGGAATCAAACCCGGATCGCCTTGGTGGGAGGCGAGTACTCTAACCACTGTGCCGACCGCGGCACTGAAATAGATTCGATTTAAATTAAGTTACGTTACGTTTGTATTCGTCTCATGATAACATAATAAAGTAATTTCACACACACACACACACACACAGACACACACCATATATATATATATATGTGTGTGTGTGTGTATATATATATATATATATATATATATATATATATATATATATATATATATATATACACACACACATATATATAAACACACTAGCTTGCCGACTGCGGCATTGCCTGCGTGAAATTATGTAATGTAAACAGTAACTCAGGATAAAATATGTGATGAAGGCATTCGACAGCTAGCGTACTCAATAACAGTGAACTATAATTTGTCTTAGCTCAGTTTAAGGAGCGCGCGCAATATGCTCGTATTATGTCATAGTAATTCCCATCGCAAAGTCTTGCACGGGATACGAACCCCCAAACCGTAACTCTTCCATAAACATTATAAAATACTTGAGTGAATGCTTAAAGGCAGGCTGTGATATTTCTTTCGTATTGTTGTAAAACTTGTTATTTTACTAATATGTTTTATAGTGGTTGGGTGGCTGTAGTCACAGGTGGGCACTTTATTCTGAAACTAGTTAAGTGGTTAAGTTAAGGATGAGGGTTACTGTTAAATAAAATATGTTAATATAACTACGGTGGCTTTACTCTACATAAGTTATTTACAAAATACTACACTGTTGTACTACATAATTTAGCTAGGAAGGGAGCGGCTGGTTAAATATTTACTCTATGATGGGTGACCCTTTGGACACCTTAGACCTCACTGTTAGCATGATGCCGGAGACTGATGATGAATGTGCTCGACTATCGACGGACGGCGGCACGTCGTGGGTCTCGACCCAGGATCATTCTGGCGAGGTGGTGACGACTGGAAGGCTTGAAGGAGACAGACCCCGTTTCCCCCGATACATTATATTGACACACTTCAGTGCAGGTGGGGAGAATCGCTGAGGCCCTTGTCTTGTGCAACCCCTGACCTGATTGCACTGCCGTCGTCGCTAGCCCGTCCTCCAGGCGAGGTTGTTGGTAATCATAACAGTATGTTCAGGCTACAGTCCAAAGAGGTTTTATTTATGAGTAGGTTGGCAAAAAGAAACAACTGTCGAATTATTTCTCATTGATCATTGTCTTTTTTCGGGAGACTGTGACATTTTACTGCTTTTCACATCCTAAATGTTCGAATTTCATAAAATCCTCAATTTGATTTGTCGATATTGACATGAGCTTCATTCTTATCAAAAAATCATTTCGAAATCTCAACGGGTATAAGCGGTACAGATGATTATTTGAAAACACTTTTTTCAACAGCTTCCAAGAATGAATTTCGAAAAATCCTGAATTCATTTAAAGCAAAAACCATTTCAATGTTTCCACTGGTTTAGGATATAAGTGTGATTAATTAAAAACACGTTTTATTTTTTTAAGAGCTTTCAAGGGCATGTTTCCAACAATTCTAAAACTACTTTTTAGATATTTACTTAAGCATCATTTTAAAGAAAAAAAATCACCCCACTGTCTGAAATGGTTTATGAGAGATCACGGATTAATGAAAAACTAATTTTACGGATTTTAACCCCTTTAATTTACGAATTTCGCAAAATCGGGGCAAAATTATGATATTAACAAAATTATGATAGCTTTCCCGGTTAATGAAATATCAGTGATTTTTTTTTTTTAACACGTTCATCCCTTTTAACCCCCTAAATTATCTAATTTCGAAGAAACCATTCTTAGAGGGTGCCTACGAGCCAAGGGGAAGTTTCCCTCAAAATTTCATGGTTCTAAGTCCAGCGGTTTGTGCTGTGCGTTGATGAGTGAGTGAGTGAGTGTGTGTGTGTGTGTGTGTGTGTGTGTGTGTGTGTGTGTGTGTGTCAGGACACTTCATTTTATATATTAATATAATTCACATACTTCGTACACTCCCTGGTAGAACAAAATAATTTAGGTGATAAATAAAGAAATAACTAAGTTGTCTTACTGCCTACTCGTCCAGTGTCATGTATTGTCTACGATAATGTTTCTGAACATGTGCACATACAGTAAGAGGGTCACTTTAGTCAAGGTAAGTGGCTTATGTAAAAGATAACAGAATGTGGGCTAGAGAGTAGCTGACGTTGAGAGTAATAGAACAACAATTCACATCATTTGCAGTGTAATAGAATTGCTAGTGTCTTATGTGAACTATCCATGCATAAGTTATATATATTGCATTCACCCTACGATTTTCGTTTTAATTCTTACTAGTATGTTCATTAGAGAAATTCATTTTTTGTTTTTCAGTCTCGTTTAACAACGCAATAAGTTAAATTAATTTTCTGTTATTTAGCCTTGTGTGTGAAATTTTGCCGTCAGTTCTGAGCTAAAATTAAAACTTTAATTATCTACCAATCAGGAAGTTAGTTACAAGCAATACACTATATATTTTTATTACATAGTAATTTCACAAATGTTTTCCTCTTAAATTGTAGTTCCATCCAGTTCTGATATATGTTTAATAATAATAATATAATATAATATAATATAACGTCTTTATTAATAATGTGCGAAGTTAAGGCATTTTACCTTTTCTTACACTTAACCACTTAAATTACATACACTTTTGAATATAATTAAACATTATGTGCTTACAACTAATAACAAGTAGAATTTTTGTTTAACAATTGTTAAATTTAAATGAAATTAGAGGTTTTATCATGTGAACTTAAAAATTAGCTAAACCCTAATTACAAAAAAATTAAGACACTGAAAAAAAAAATACATCACAGATAAAATACTCATTCACTCGAATAGGGCTACAAAGATTCCAGCTATTTATAATTAATGGATCACTCTAACACGTTAATTAATAATTACATGAGGAAGTTTTAAGTGCAAATATTTAATATGCTAACCAATGGATAAATTAGTTTAAACTCGATTTCAGTATTTGTACCGAACAGACAGACAAGAATGTTGCGTTGTCATATAGCGTTGAGGTACGTTAAAGTTCCAAGTCTCTAGCTCATATTTATCCTAGATTATTGTTACTTAACCTACAAACGAATCAAAAGCGAATTAATAAAAACTTGGTTAAATTAAACAATAATTGAGCAAGGAATATATGCAGTAAATATTTAGTTGACGTCGCAATTAGTACGTATAAAGAACTGATGTTCCATAAGTAAAATAAAAAAACCATATGTTTATTTGTAAAATTTACATTATAATTTTTTTTATCAAGAGACACTAAACAGAAAGAATGAAAATGTTCGAATGAGATAAACACTGCATTTAAAAATAAATGATATGGTGAACGTCAATAGGTGACCTGAGCCATACCGTGCATTAAATTCAAAGTTATTTTCTCGGGAAATAAAATGAACTGTTATCTCCCCTCAGATAGTTTTATAGCTTCGAGAAACCGTGTCACAAACATTATCTGAGATGGCTTTGATCTTCCCCGCCCTTAAATTAATCGCTTCAGCAATGAGAAAGTATCCAATAAAATTATAAGATTAATTACGCTTCTTCAGTATTGAAGATCATGAAGATAAATTTTAAGTTTAATTTTAATACCGTGTAGATACAAAGCTTCAAAACCACACTGCTACTCGGTAATTTTGCAGTTAGGTCTGTTCTTTGGCAGATGCGCCGTGAAACAATGGATAATAAGAGGCAATTATGTATTGACCTCATTACTTAAATTAAGTACGATACTATAGCCAGACGTTAGAGATTAGGAAGTCGTTATAAGCGAGAAGGACAATTACGGCATTGATCCAATAGATAATTGAAACAATGTTTCAAGTACATGCACCAAACAGCCCTTGACGCAATAAACGCGATACGAAATGTTCTCGTGGAGATAGCGTTAATAAGGCAGTCCCAGAAGGAATTGTTTGAAAAATATTCCTCATCGCAACCGAACACACATGACATTATAAAAACTAGGGAAGAACTATTCAAAACGTAGCAGGAATACTTCTACAATATCAGTGACGTGTTGGAGACTACTGTGGATGCGTACTACAAATATTTGACGAGCTGGAAACGTCTTTAATTTTCTGACAAGTTAGTAGGGTTCGCATATTCTTTGTTATGCCTTAGTTTAAATACAATTTTATATGATTTTATAAGATAGTGGATTAAAAACTATATTATTAAAATGATTGGTACATAATTTTACTTACAAAATTAATTTTATAAGCACATGTAACTTCTTTTAAAACTGCGAGTGATGATGCAATCGCAACACATTGAATTCGAATTAGTATGGAGACAGGTTTGATTCTCCGGTCTTCCTGATTTTGATTATTTTCTAGATAATTTTGGTGTAGTTGCTTAGAAAACGTCGCAGTCTAGTTCCTCCCTTTTTCTGTCCTTTAGTACAGCTGATATTCCAGTCAAATTAGGGATATTTGAGCGAAATGGCGGAAATGTTCGAAAAGTTGAATATTAGTACAAATATTTAAAAAAAAAAGTGTGTAGTTTAGCTTACTGAAAGTCCCAAGTGTTATGATATAAACTTCCGTGTATAGAAAAATGGCGGTTAAAACTATTTCACTTAAAATATCTAGATAGACTTCGTTTCATGTATGTTTGGTAAAATTTTATAGCTTCTTATGGACAATAATTATTGTATTTTGTGATTTTGTGGCAAAAAAAACTATATTTTTAGTTCTAAAATGAACCAGAAATGTTTATTTCGCCACTAATACCGCAAACTTTGTATTGAATTGTACCACAAATCACAAAATACAAAAAATTATTGCCCATAAGTTACTGTAAAATGTTATGAAACTTATATGGCACGGATTGTATATGTTACCTCAAGAAGAATATTGTTCAAGTAGAAATAATGCATTACTTAATTTTCTACAAAAATTATCTCGTACCTTTTTCTCGTATAATTCGCTACGTCCTTCTAAATTTTTAAACCTTACCGCCACCATCTCACGTACGACTTTTACGGAAGTAAAATGACAGATTTAGGAACATTCTCAAAGAATAGGAAGCTTCTAGAGCTGATATGAGTGAAATCGTCTCATATGGCCTTTCACGTGATCTAAAATAATGAAAATATGTGATATGGACATAATGTATGTACGGAAACGCTTTGTTAGAGCACCTTCCATTAAATCTCGTTGCATGCCATCGTAAAGAAAAATTTCGTACAGACACTGTTTTCCAATTACCCAATGGAATGTTTCGTTAGAATGTACGTGTCTTCCTAGGATCACCGCCAGGTGGGCGACGTGACGGAAGGTAATCGTGACTGCATTGCGTCTCTTCAACTCACATGAAATGATGGACTGGGAGCACTCAGAAACAGACAGTGCCAGCATTACGTCACACACATTCTTAAATGATATGTTCAAAATGACTTCCGTGAGCGAGGATACGTGCATCTGCCCTCCGCCGCATGGAATCTCTGATGAGCTCTACCATGGCAATTTAGCGTTTCCGGACGTATGTCCATATCACATATTTTCTTTCTTTGTGTGTATTGAATGTTTCCTGAAAGTTTGGCCGAACCTTTTTGTAACATCCTGTATAACACAGTACACAAAAGAACTAAACAACGAAATAATAATAATTCTAAATTATGACATGTGTGTTATTTGCAACCACATTCATGTTACGGAGTCTTTGTCAGCTTTAATTAAACTAACCTTCGCTGTTTTCCCTTTCCTTGCAGACTTAGTTCAAACACCGAACAAATTAGTTTTCAAGTACTACATAAATTCTTGCCCATTTGAATAATAAAAGGCAATAATTTTTATTTTGTGCTACTTTTTAATGCTTTCTTTGTGTCGTTGAAACACACGTACTCTTGCCAACTCGCATGCTCGCTGACCAGCAGCCTATTAATTTCAAACACGGTTATTTATAGCGATATTTAAATTTTATAATTTCGTTTCTGTTCCTCTAATGAATTCACAACACCATGGAAAGGAAAGGCATGTAATGAAGCTCGAAACCATTATTTGTTTACATTTGTAGGGTGGCTTGCCACGGAGTTAAAATATGAAAGCATGAAAATTATTATTAAGTTTCCATGACATGCATACTTAATACAATATCTTCAGTCTTTTATCTTTATTACAAAACCATATTTATTGTATATTCCCTCTTTTGTTTTTGTTTTGTTTTATTTTAATTTTATAAACCGTACATGTTACATAACATTGTAGGTACTTTTGTATATCGGGTTGGGCTCAGTGCTGTGAACCTAGTCAAACTATAGAAAATTATAAGAATAATATGTTTTGGGAGTAACCAGCGACAAAAGTTTTATCTTATTATTTCTGAAAAAACGTACTGAATGCCGCGGTCTTGTGCGTATTGAATAATAATAATACTATAATATGGGTAATGCATCTTAGGGAAGGGGTAACACCCACCGTCCATAACATGTGACATGCCACGAGACACAGCGATGGAGCAGTGCTGGAATGATAGGTCGGTGGAAGAGGAAGTACCCCTAGAAAAACCGCCAACCAGCGACATCGTCTGGAATGTTTCTCATTCGCAAAGATCCTGGAGTCCCCCGGTGGGAATTGAACCTAGATCGCCGTGTTTAAAGGCGGCCGATCCGACACTCATATATTTCTTATTGACGTGAACAGTATGTATTTACATATAAAACTGAGCGTTTTTAATGCGATTTTCAGTGATCTACATGAGCCAGTGTATGTACAGACAGTTTTTAACCACCCAGATACAACATGTTACCCGGATTGGAATCGTCTTACACTGTTCGGATGAAGAACACATAAAAGACGATAACGAATGTTTTTCACTGGGTTGTTCTGTTTTCTACCCCAATTCGCGTTACGAAACGTCTCCGTCACGGGTGGTACCTCGTTTGTAAGCCTACTTCTCGAAATAAAATCAAGCATTTAATAGCACCTTTCCGTTTGTATGAGTGTATGTGTCTTCTATAGTAATTTTTTTTAAACTGTTTTCACGACTTGCATCAAAGTTAGTAGGGTTACTTCACGTTTGGTGTTTTTTTGGTGAATATTTAAAAAATATGCGGCCATTAAAATATAAGTTTATTAGCTATAACTTAGTAATCGTTCATACGATTTGAACGCAAATTGGTACAATGACAACGCTAACTGTTCGAGTTACAATCACGGTTCTGTAACCTCACATGTCCGCCATTTCGAAAAATAGCAACATCCGAATTTTTTAGGTTTTTCTTGCAATAACTCAGGAACATTTTATCTGAATTTGACGGAAATACATGTGTGGGTAGTAGTTTATAATCAAATTAAATTAATATGTATTAACAAAGTATGTTATGTCTACCCATTGTAAAATTGTTTAGTGATACTTTTAATGCCATGTACCTCAAGAGTTGGTTATCTAGTTTGAACGAAAATTTGTACAGGAGACAGATTTTAGTAAAATCATTGCATGCTGGATAACTTAACATTAATTTTCTGTCATTTTAAAAATCAACACTATTCAATATTTTGAGTTTAAGGTTCCAAAACTAAGCAGGCGTTTTGATACTTGCCAAAACATTTGTTTTGTTAGATTACGAAATAAACTATGCATCTTTTGCAGTGTAACCTCTTACTTCTGCTACTTTAAATAATAGGTGTAACAATATTCTTAAAATACTTGATTTAATTAAAATAAAGTAGAAACCTTTATCTCTCACCTATATTTTATTGTATGTAGTAATTTTATATGGCATCATTATTTTATAACGTGGCATTTCATGTCTACATTTTTAAAAGTTTTCTCTGTATAATTTTATGATTTAAAAGGGTTATCTCATCAAGCACAAATTCTATTTAAACAAAAATTTCCAATAATAATAATTTATTTTGAGTGGTTAATACTGAATGTTTCCACCATTCCGAAAAATAACAGCCCTTTAACTTAAAAATTTGTAGTAATAACTTCATTACTTCACAAACAATAATTTTGTAACACAGCCTTTATTTTTTACTCCCTTATTTTAAGATAACTACAGTTGAACAGTTTATTTTTTATATATTTTCAATAAGTAAATTTATTTTATTTTTTTTAAACAAAACAGTTACGTCGAACTACATGATCAGAGCAATACATGGTGTGGAACATAACCGCAAATGTGAACCGTTTTGAAGGGTAGCACCATTAAACATTATACAATTTATCTGCAATAAATTAACAAAAGCTTATCGTCGTTGCCACGACAATATATCATATGTGCAAAATTGACGAATATTTAGTTTGCAGTTGCTATGGATACTGTATGACAATCTCAATGATTGCCAATTCCTCATATATATATATATATATATATATATATATATATATATATAAAACGTACCCACGAAGAATAAAAGTAGAAATATAAAAGCTCCTACGTGTAGGGTTTAGAAAACATGGTACGACAAAAGCTCTTGTGCGTGCATTCATATAGGAGATATTGTGTGGCAACGACATTATGCAATTTTTATGTAAATTTGTGTTTCGGCAATAATCAACAATAATTAATATGTTTACAGATTTGAAATAGATGTGTAATATGTTCCTAGTTGATTTAGAAATGGTTAAAGGAATAAACACCGTAATCGGTTTGATAATCGTGTATTTCAAAGTCAAGTATATAATACCGAGCTCCATACTATCCGATTATTCGAAATATTAGAAATTATAGTTATCAAGTTAATGGTAATCTTAATAAATTGTATGAATATCAGAATAGTAAATGCTTATTTGCATAGGCTACTATTTTAAATGTAGCACAAGTATAGGATAAGTTTATGGTTACTGCACCGTAACTCAAGTGCATAACAGAAATATTTCTGAGTTCAACGAGTATTTTTACTTATGACGTTAACACACTCTTTGTGTTATATAAAGGTACTTGAAGGAAGTAGCCTAATTAGTTATACATAAACTTCTTGTTACTTCGAGCGAGAACTACAAATGTCACTTATAAATTAGGTTACCAATTTTTTTTTGTAAGTACGAGTGTAAAAAAATTATTTCATGCCATTTCTGTAACTTTTATGTAGCTATGTCGATAGATAACACAAACTCATTTAGAATTTGTACAGCATACACAATGTTTGTAATAAAGATAATCTGTGTGTTATTTATAATAGTATATCATACACTCTGATATCATTTGAAAATATAACAACAGAGCTTGTAGTTGTCAGGCATACAATAACAACCTTAATGTTTCACAGCCCTTTCTACGCAATCTATAATTATGTTTTACTATAACAATGTTTATCAAAATGATAAAAAGATTTTCGCACTTCCTGTACAATACTCAGGACTAAATTCAACAAATGAGCACTGCCAAATATAAATAACATCAGCAGCGTGTTCCTATAGTACTGCGACATGACGTTCCGTTCAATACTTATTCTTAACATAAAACGTTACATTGCAAACTAAAAGAGAATCATCAACAAATCCAATAAGCCTAATTTCCTTAACGTGAACGCAAATTAACCCTAAAAGTTTAAATAGGTTACGTACATCTATAAATGTTAAACACGAATGTAATAATTTATTCTCATGTTCTCTTGAGGACCAGCTATAATAAAGAATGGGTGGATAGTAAAGTGCAAAAAAATTACATTTGCTTTCTTCAGGCCTGTAGTTCTTGACATCCATGTATTACAAATTATGTATATATGTCGTTAAAATTTCAAATACGGGGTTAAATGTTACTAAACACACTATGAACCAACAACTTTATCAAACTAACATTACCTTAACCCAAATTTTTTCATCGATAAAATATGTGTTTAAAATCAATAGTTTGGCAGGTACACGATGGGTACTGATTCTTGATATTTACCGAAATATTTCATAACATCTCTATGCATGCATGTGTCACACCAAATGTAAGTCAAATATTTTTGCAGGAATAATGCATTCAGAAATAATAAATACATATATTTGGAGAGACAATAGCAATAAATTATGATCATACAAAATAGTCGTATTGATATTTAAACCTTTAAGATATCATAATGAAAAATTGTGAATTGAAAAGCTGGGTAAACAAATAATGCAATGATACTGGGAGTCTGGCATAATATACAACATCCTCAATAATGTTTGTTTGTCAGAGCATTCTTTTCTTTACAGTTTTGTATCAATAGCAGTGCGTTATGAACATCAGAGTTTTAAGTGACTAACAGTAAGTAAGGCAAGCACAATTGTGATGAAAGGAACGACACTGCAGCTCTGCGTAATAGCGTGTGTTCATAATTGGTTCCTTTGATCATTCATTCAGACTCACAAGGTCATTCAAGCAAATAAAGATATACCACCTGTGTTTTTGCTTGTTGAAGGTTCCTCACAGAATGCGAGTCCTGTTCCTCACAGCTATGTCCTTGGTGGGGAGCACATCAGACCAGACGAAGACAACTCTAGATAACATAGACCTGCAGTGGGCTCTACAGTTCGTCAAGGAAGCAACTACCATAATCGACCGTCAAGTGAGAGACTCCGTGAGAAACATCCTGCTGTATTGTGATGATGATAGAGGCGACATTCAGGATCTGCTGTCCAGGTCGCTACACTCACTGTCAGTGCCGGTGTATGTCATGAACCAGGGTGTTCACTGGGAGACCAGCTCTCCCAGACACAGCACCGCCTTCATCATACTATCTGACAGCGGTGACGTTGATACATATATGTCTCACTTGGAACATGTCAGCTCACTCCCCGCGTGGACCAGCTGGTCGCAGGTGATCTTCGTTGATGCCGACTTGACTGAGGGTCACACCGACATTTCATTCCCGCTACTCAAGGCCAGTTGGATCAAGTACGAGGCAATAAATTCCTTATCGATTTCTAAACGCACAAACCGAGAAAACTCTCGTAAAAGTTGTATTGCCAAACGTTTCAATCCGTTTGTGAGCAAAGGAAGAACGTTAGAGGTAACGAACATTGAAAATTTATATGCAAGGTCACAGTTTGATGGCATGGGATACCCAGTTTTGTGTGCGGTAAGAGACTTCCCTCCGTTTATCTCAGAAGTAACTGCGCCAAATGGGGTTAAGAAGTTAGGAGGAATGGCTGGTACGATTATGGACATAATTGCCCGTGCTGGGAATACAACTGTTGTAAGTGAACGATCTTTCTTGAAAGATACGTCCAAGTGGGTGTTGCCAGACACTTTTTATAATACTGTTGACATACCATATCCCTTTGCTCTCTTGCAATCCAACGTATTAAAGTTGTCCTCTTATCCATTCCTATTTGAAAAAGTCGTGCTAGTTGTTCCCAAAGCCAAGCAGATTCCAAGCTGGATGTGTGCTATTCTGCCATTTAACTTTCATCTCTGGATTATATATCTCAGTTCTTACTTTGCGCTTGTTGTCTTGGGAAGGATTTATTCCCTTTTAAGTAAAGACGAAATGCAAAGTCCTTTTCTCGGTTTGGAAATATTCAGATTATTTTTCCTTGGAATGTCACAAAATGAGGTCACTCACACTGGACTAAGATTATATATATGTTCTGTAATGATGTTCAACATTGTCTTAAACAATGCGTACTCAGGCTCATTCACCAGTTACCTCACTGTACCTCAGTATTATACTGACATAGACACAATAGCTGACCTTGAGGCAAGTGGATTACCTATAGGATTTTCTTCTCAAACTGGGTCAGGCACTGTCGTAGATTTTTACAGTTTAATGTCTGAGGTTGACATTGAAGATGACAATACTTTGTTAATTATGTCTCGATTAACACTTATTGAGTCATGGGAAGAGGGAATCTATAATGCAAGAACCTACAGGAATATATGTGTTGCGCATTTTTTAACTGGAGCGAGATTTGAACTCTCTAAATTAGAGAATTTTCAAGACAATCGGCCGTTATTACACATTGTGAAGGAGGATATTTTTACCATGTTTTTGGTAACTGTATTTAGGGTTAACTTCCCCTTTCTTGCTTTGTCAGACCGCAGTGTTTGGTACATGAAAGAGTCAGGTTTACTAGATAAGATTTTTAGAGCAGACTTTAAGAGAGATTTATCAAGAAGTTTTGAATCTAGTGAAGATACTGAACGTCTTGTATTGCAACATTTGAAAACCTTTTTCTATGTGCTTGTTTTCGGGTACACTTTTAGCATCTCAACATTTTCTTTAGAAATTATAGTTAATTTGATATTTTTTTCATATAAATATTTGAAAAGCGTTTGTATATTATTCTCTAACTGAAAAATAATTTCACTCTTTTGTGTGAAATTTTTATAGTAGATGTATTCCAGTAGAATTTTTTTGTTCGTTTTAGATTAAAAAATTTAACGCCATGTACAATTTTAATACACGGGTAAATGATTCCAGTAAAAGTGAATAGTAAAAACCAAATTTATCTCTTTACTAACATGGTTGATTTCCGTATTGTTAAATTATTCGTGCACTGTTTTAGTGTGTATTTCAAACATTTTAACCTTTTGTTCCCTATGTACTACATACGTAAATTCTTATATTTCATTCAGAAAGGATGTATTATTTGTTGTATACATAAGTTAGTTAGCCGACTGCGTTTAGGGGATCAATGCCTCACAATCAAAGTATTACATAATATTGTGTCACTGTAGCAAGCATAGTAGCGGTTATCCAAAATTGCTCTGCGGGCTCCGTATGAAGCCATCGTCGTTTTCACAGACATTAGCACTGTCTTCTTCCTGCAGTGACACTGGAACATCGTCACTCTAGCAATACGACTACAGTCAGGGGGTGTATTTGTCATACACTTTACGTCCTGAAGTCAACCGCACGAGTGTTTTAAAATACGTTATAAAGTGACAATAAGGGAACTTCCTTACAATAGAAAAAATACTGTAAAACAATGATCTAATTTGGGAAATTATGCTAGATGGTTGGTTATGAGTGTTTTACAAGCCCAATAAACTTCAAGATTTGATCGATTTATTCCTAATAAGATCAAAGAATAATACTTAATAATATCAGGAAAATTATGTTTGGTGCAGTCAGGTGAAAATATTCCTCCTGGCTTTGGACACTTTGCAGGTACGTCTTAGAAGATTTTTTCCACCAACCACAGAGGTGAATATAAAACATGGGCTGTAAATTGATTGCATGCCTGCTAATAATACTATAAATTTCCGACTATACTAGATGAGACTTCATCATTCTTGCCACGTCATTGGTGGAGTGATACTTCGTAGGTCAGTACTAACCGGCTGCACTGTTGCTGATGTGCTTTGTGATTATGTTTCGAATGAAATAAAACGGGCCGTTAAACATTCAATTTAATAATTTGTGTAACCATTATTTCATAACACACGAGACCACCACTACAACTTTAGCATGAATGCTTACACGCTATAATTTATTTAACGACTATTGGAGGTGGCAGTTGCTTGTAGTGTTTTAACATGAGTACGTTCACCATTGACGGTTTTCCAACCACACTCACTTGGAATAAGATGGACGCCCCATCGTAACTACGTTTGTAAGTACGCCCAAAGATTGCATTTCTGCAGTCGATGGAAGAACAGACAGGTCAAACAATTCACTTGCACACTAACATGAAGTAGCTCACATGTAGAGCTTTAGACGTCTCGTACTGAGGCTAGTTTTAAGATTCTTGCCATAGAGAGGAAAATGTATAGAGATTGACGGAAAGTGTGTATGTGACCATACCGTTAACTGGGTTAAATTGAAACACACGGCGTACCTTGCAACACTTTTCCAATAATATTTACTTTTTATGTGAATCCGCTGGAAGTAAAATTTAATTTAATGGCTAGCAGACATGAATTGTTTGTAATTTATTTCAAGTATTTTTTTTCACTCAATGATACCATGTGCAGGCAAAAAAATTATAAATAATACTATTCACCCCATGTGTCTCAGTTATCCCCGTTTTTGTGGTAAACGATCTGTTTTCCATTAACAGTTCAAAACGTAAAATTTCAGTATCATTGTAATGATGTTAATGATTTTTATCTGTCGGAATTAACCTGTTCGAGGAGTTGTGGTGTTTCAACCGGACATGCTATACATAAACAGTAAATCTTTTTGTTTCATACATGTCAGAATAAATCAGTTTCTAAAGATTTTTTGTTGTTGTTAACTTCATTCCGAAAGTGCAGTACACATATAATGACGACAGGACAACGTTTATTAGAATAACAAAGAGATCGGTGTATTTTATAGCTGCTGCATTTTCCCATAATTTGCTACTTCAATAACTTCTGTTATGTATGACCAAGTCATCTGCATATGCTGCTTTCCGCTATGCACGGTTCCCATCTTTGCTCAGTTCACATGGCAGCCTTGTATTTATATTTATATTATTCTACATATTTCTCGGTAACTAGCGTCGTTGGACGGTTATTTGAGTTTATAAACAGATAGCAGCCGTAAATAAAGAGATCCTTGGTCTGAGTATCATTTCTTTGATATATTTTGTGCTTGGATCTGTGATATTCTATGTCCGATCGGGCTGTTTATGTTGCTATTAGCATATCTTGAAACCAATATTTTCTTTATTTACATATGCCACACCATGGGACCACTTCGAGAAGAAAATGATGCCTTTGAGGTGAATTTCAGGGTGAAAATGTTTACGTTTATTTTTTAATAATTAACTTGCTGATTCTCAATTGAATTATTTTTTTTATTATTTCCTAATTGGCCTCGGTTAGTATCAAACAGTTTTGATGGATGTTTACACCATGATAAGACAGTTCTAGATAAATTTAAGTATACTGTTTTTACCAGTAATCCGAGAAAAGTCAATTGGGCTAAGAAGCGGACAAAATTCTTTGGGTTTGTCGTCAGAAACAGACAGGTGTCGATATACCTGAAGAAAGCCACACCGAATGTTAATTTCCCTCGCCCCAAGAATGTGAAAGGAGTGATGTGGTTCTTGGGGATGTTTAGGGTATTTTGTTAAATTTTTGGAATAGCAAGTCGCAAGGTTACTACCTGCGATACACCAATTGCGACTCTATTTACGCGATGAATTCTTCTGTACAGGGAAAATTACGCCAACTGAGATCCACCTTTTTCTTTAGCGATGTTATGTTTTCTTAATTGTTTTGAACTTTAATCGTTTTAAAGTTTCATTGTTCTGAGTTTGGTTTAAGTAAGGACCGATATCTTTCGATATTTATATTTATTCCACCCAGTGGCCTTGTGATCTAACTAAATGGTTTACCGATGTGAATAACTACGCTGTGCCTTTCTTTCTGTATATAGAAATTATTGCCTTGTTAGAATACGGTTAAATGATTAAACATCCAGCCGTCATGTTGAACACACAAATTTAATTTACAATTTGGAATATAAGATTTGATGACTTGTCGTACAGAGTAAAATCTTTATTAAAATCACAAACTTTATAGGCTTTTATTTTGTGCCGGTGTACTTCGTTGTGAAGTTAATTAATGAAATAAAAGCAATAAAATATACTCAAATGTTTAGAATCGTTGAAATTCCTGCATAAAACAGACACGCATAACAGCAACAAAGTGGCAGAATAAATAAACCGGACAGAACGGAACATACAAAATAAAAGCGATAGAAACAATTAAACACTTGAGGAAACCGAGGCCATAAATATACCGCAAAAAATAATTAAAAGTAAAAACGTATGGTGACTTGAAATTGAAAATAAACCTTACCATGATACCATGAAAATCTTTAAAATGCCTAGAGAAGGTAGTATAAATAACCAGACGTTGATTTGTGGTTCGCAAAGTTTTAATAATTTTTATTTATTATTTTAAAATGTTCTTTTAAAAAAGAAACAAACAAGATATATAATTGTAATTGTTTACAGGCATGTAGGCCTATTCGAATTGATTAAATTATTTATTTAATTAAGTTACGTGCTAACGATACAATTAATAAACGAGATACAGCACGCAATATTCGTTAAGGAATATTATTATACAAACTTTGGTTATTTTTAAAATTAATTATTTTTAACTGCAAGTCAACATTATAAAGAATAAATATTGTAATTGTTATAAAACTAAATTTATCTACCAGGATCATGAGCGTGAATGTTCTAAAACGTTCGTAGAGCTTCTTTACACAAAATGTTAATATTGAAACATTAAGTTCTTCATTAAATAAAGGGTAAACTGTATTAGCTGACTTAGCTGTCGATCGACGAAGGCCGGACGAATCTTGGGAGAAAATAATGCCGTCGGGAGATAGCTGCGCGCCAATGGCAAAAAGGCAACACACACAAGCTGAGGCGGCAGTAGTGTGATACTACATGCTCCTCATCGTAAACGAGAAATTGCGTGAAACACGTGGCGTCCATCATTATGACACTGACTGTACCACAGTGAGCATAAAAGTAACGACATTTATAAAAGATTAAACAGTCGACGACGAAAGAAAATAAAGATACGAGTACTAACCTTGAGGGATTGGAGAAAACACATGACAAAATATATAAAAGTAAATATACCACAGTTCTACGATGATTCTAAAATGACTACAAATAAACTACGTGGGCAAAATGAAGATAAATTAAGCCATAATCAGCTTATGTTCCGAAGAACATCACTCATATGCACGCACCACAGCGGTACATCATGACTCGATCTCGACCAAAGAGTATGTAAGGATCACGACAGTACAAATAGTACCGCAACACGGCAAGGAAGGTGGACAAGAAGCTGGGAGGAGGAGCAAGGCAGCAGAGGACAGCTTCAAACGTCGCCGCTAGATGGCAGAGGCAGCTTGGAACGTAGCAACCGGCATACAAGAGGGACAGAGACAGTGAATATCACGTGGGCAGATCCCACGGAGCGCCGTGAAATCATGTGATCAGCGTTGCCAATATGTGTGTAATTGCACAAAATGTGTGTAATTCTGGCAAGTGTGTGTAATTTTTGTGTAGTGATGTCTTTGTGTAATTTTTGTGTATTTTAGAAGTGTCCCCCAATTGAAGAATAGTTATATCAAGAGATTCGATTTATCTTATACATCACCAAAACACAAAGGTAATTAATTATTTATTTCCATCTCTCGTAGCTTTATAACTGTAAAATAATTATGAAGTATTTGTAAATATTCAAAGTGAGATTTTTAACATTCAATAAATTACACTATTTAATGTTCAGGACTGCTATTTTGAATATGCAATTTTTATATAAATTCAACAGAGGGATGTGTGTGCACGCACACAAACTGCAGACACAGAGACGCGCGCATTGCACAGGAGAAAGAAAATAAAACAAACACTTCGGCTGAGAGACTGCAACATAGCTGCACGCTCATCCGGCTAGGAAAAAACTCATTACTCCATCTCGAAGTTAGCTCTACACATAAGTGTAACGGAAATAGTAACTGTAATAAGTGAAATGTACTGAAATTAATAACTAAGTTACATAATGACACCAAATTAGCATTAGTACAATGTAAACTAGTTAATGTTAATTAAAAAAAATTATAACAAAATTTTGAAATATATTAACAAAACTTTTTAATGTTTAATTTATACAAGTAAATTTTATACTGCACAGTTTGTAGGACAGAAATGGGGAAAGCGATAAGTTGAATATACTACGTCCGTCAAACACTGCATCACTTCTACGCGCAGAGTGCAAAACTAGCATCATGTGTTTTCGTATAAAATGTTCTTCAATTTATTTCCAAGCGATTACCCTGTTATTTTATTGTAGAAAATATGTGGTAAAGTCCAATGCAGGTTTCTGTGATTACGGTAGATATTTTCTCAGCTACAGCAAGGTGGTAAAGTTATTTTTAGCACTTTTCAGGAGCTTTGGTATTCATGTTTCTAATTAGCGGACGGCATTTTTAAAACGATAATGACACAGTTTAAAGTATGTATGTGTTCTTTTCATAGGTAAACTTATTGGAAACATTTGTAATATTTATTCAAGAAAAATACTTTCCGTACCACACTACAGCACGTCTCACATACCAGGTCCACTAAGAGTTCGTGTGATATTTATTTCGTTCTGTAGTCATTAATTTCATCCAGACAAACTTTCTAGTCTGTCATATGTGATATTAATGTTCGTTTGAGATGTAATAAAAATACAATAAATAAACACTTCAATAAAACACGAAAAACTGATAAATGTATTCAAGTTGGGGAAAACCATACATTTATATTTTTTTTTAAATAAAATAATGGTAGTTTTGTAGACGTTACTTAGGAATACATTTTCCTCTTACGAAAAAAAATTTATCCCAACTAGTTTTCTTATAATGGCACTTCAAAGTACAAAAATGCATGTTTTTAAATCAATGAACAAAAATTAATTGAAACAGTATTCCTGAAACATGTTATCGGACACAAGTTGACATGTATTAAAATCAAATACAAAAAATTTTTGTATTTAAAAAAAATTCTATAAAAATGGCAAAAAATTCAAAATTTCAGAAATTTTTATAAGTTCGTAAGTATTTTGTAGTGGATTTTTAAACATTTCAATCAGTTTCCGGTGATATACAGTTTTAGTGTGAATATTTTAATTTACTTACATTCATTCGTTTTTGCAACTTATGAGAACTAAAACGTGAGAACGTTGACTTTAATGGCATAATAGGAAAGCTGGTTTAGCTAAAATGTTTTGCTAGATTACAATGTACTCCCAAATAATGTCTGCAAAACTAACACTGTGTCATATAAATATAAAATAACTATTTTTCCCTACTTGAACGCCCTTACAGAGGACAATCCATTTTTGAAAATAATTAGTTATATAAGAACTTCGCGAAAACCACAACAAAAATTTAAACAGAAAGTAACGTTCTGATACAAAAACTTCCTCAAAACGCATGTCTTTAAGTTATCAGAGGTTCGGAAGAATCAGATACTGACTTAAACTTGACTTTTTTTCGCAAAATATAAAAGTAAGGTATACAACAAAAGCCTTGTAACGAAAACAATTTATAATCGTTCTGAGGACCGCTTAAAGAAATTTAGTTGACAGAATTCTTTAGACATACGTTCTGACCGTTACAAATTTCTCCACAGTTTCCTGAGACTGAGCCAGAGTTTTATGGTCACCGCTTAACATCGAGGTCTTTAGCGCTGGTGAAGGGTGACATGAGGTGAATATGAGGGTGAAGGGAAAACGGGAGATCCCCGAGAAAACCCGCCGACCAATGGCATCGTCCGGCACGATTCCCACATGCGAAATTCTGGGGACCCACCCCGCAGGGATTCGGACCCGGATCACCTTGGTGGAGTTTCCTGAGAGATAATACTTGAAATAGAGTTTGTACGACAGTATGAAGAGATAAATAAATAAAACGGTAAGTCGAACTGATATTTGCTGTGTGAAATAAAAACTTCAATACAATCAAGCGAATTTATGTCCTTATTATATTTATTGTTAAAACTTAATCATTTACATAAACAGTCAATTATGAGAGACGTATTTTGCAAGTGATTTATGTGGAACGTTCAAAAATTTTATCAGGCCGCATTTTAATAATCTTCGCCATGAATGTTTTTGAATGGGAAATGGATTATAAGTCATTTTAAGCAACATAATTCATATTAGAAATATAGTGTGTCTGTGACCTCATATCGACGAGATATATATAAGTTACGTAATTTTAATAAGTAGATGATTTGTATAGTTTTTACATAGAGTAGAAGAAAATTACGTAGGTAAATCTACTTCCAGAACAAGAATCAATTGTTTAAAGTATTTTATTTATGATGCCAGACTTGGAGAAATTTTTCCAATACATGGGTATACCAATTTTGCTCACGTATGTGTTTAATAAAACTACACGCAAATGCTCGGGCATTCAGTAAAAACAAAAGAAGGACTGGAAATATAGATTTCTCAATGTGAAATGCAGTACTTTTCGCTCCGCTCTTGGACAAGCACAGTGTGATAAATATCAGGCACTTGACGTGCTGCGCTGTTTTCGTGTCAACACTGGCCAGGTCATCGAGCGACCACATGGCAACACTGTCTAGAGTAAATGCAGGCAGCTCAGTAGTGATCAGTTCTCCAGCAAGTTATGGCCTTGCCTGTGCTTGAATTTGCCAAGAACAGCAGCTGTAAAATGTTTCTCTCTTAAATAATGACTCCAGGTTAGTGAGAATGAAATGTTCCTTCTCGACGCGACTATTCGTGAGCATACAATTAGGAGCTGTTGTGCAGTAGTTGCAAAATTATGTACACTATCTCCAAGTATAATTCGTTCATGAAAAACCGGTATGTAATCAGATTAACTTTTACCGTAGCAATAACCTACTCATCCAAATCTATACATACACATAAAAAGGGCCGCTTGTCTTTCAGTTTGTAACGAGTGCGTTCCTAAATCATTGATCTTGCGACGATTTTGTTGATGGTGCTCGTTCGTGACCCGCGTTTGGTATTAATAAGAGGTGTCGTTGCTCTGTCTCTTACGTGATTAATGCTGGATGATTGGGTTCGTATTAAGTAATGTTGTAGTATGCCCGGCTAGCTCTAATTGAAATAAAATAACAAAGGAGTTTCTTTTTAAATCGGCCTAAGGGACTCACGCACTGCGGGTTGCGTCACGAGAGTTAGGTACTTAAAGTTGCTTTCGACGAAAATAATAGGCGCTTCCTCCGGCGGCTTTTGATCGGTCACGACGTTAATTATGTTGCAGGTACCGGCTGCGATCACCCGAAAAGTCCACCCACCGGTGACCCCGAGCTCGCTGTCCACCGTCCTTACAAACCCGACGACGAAGATCCCAACACCTGTCCCCCCGAGCTCACACACACCCGGCTCGTCTTAAGGCGGTTCCCTATATAGGCTGCGTTTGTGTGTGTGAGGCAGAAAATCGATAAAGCGCAAGGTCGCCGCCGGCCGACGTGTGTAACGTAGTTTTGACCTCTACGTGCAAGCCACTCAACTGGCGCGCAGAGCTTTACTAGTATTCATTTTCCTATGGGACTTTAAGCGGTGACCATACCATTTTATATGTGAGAAGTATAGTTTAAAGTCCAACGCGTGCTTCTATTTGTGCGTTTTTAGATTCTGGTTTCTATAATCCCAGATACGGCAGTCTGAAAAAGCCGTTTTTAGCCATTTTGGGAGGCCCGAAAATCATATTTAAAACACGCGTACCGAATATTTGAGCTTATGGCGTCATACACTGACGTGTGTGTTCTTTTCGTAGACGAACCATTTTGAAGC